>JTDE01021136.1:40355-52628 GCA_014338405.1 Paragonimus skrjabini miyazakii
TGTAATACTATTTTGCGTGCAGAAGTTTGTTAAGTGGTTAAAGGCTAGAAATGAATTATTTTAAAGCAAAGGTTTTGAACTGCAAATCATCAGCGACTGTCACAATCCTCCTTAGATAGTCGGAAGTGTTCGCAGTCCTCAAACTATAGTTGACTAATGCATGACAAATAAGAATAAGGAAGACAATCTGTGCGTTTATTTTCCAGTCACTCTAAAATGGAAGTGGAATCGTGAGGGGCAACAGCAAGGAGTCAAAATACAATCGACCGAGAAATCAGTGCTTTTACCTCGATTGGAAAGATTAATCGGCCGCAATCCGACATTCGAATTCCGGTAGTGATCAAGTTGTCGGATTGATGTGATGGATATGAGCCTGTTGCTCCCTTCAGGGCAGCCGTTCACACCCGATGGTGGTCCGTCCGTTTTAATTAGTTGATTCACGTCGGCGGCACTTTCCAATACGGTAGAATGAACGGATTCATCGGCAGTTACTTTTTCGGTTGGCCAGCTAACGTGATCCTGTAAGTTTTCGTTACAGAAATAGGGTTTCTGGTCGAGAGGAGCAATCATCGATGTCTGGTTTTCTTTTTTTAAATGCAGACCTGAAAGAGACCACGGTCGTATGTTTGCAGGGAGGTAACAAGAAGGCATACGAGCAGATCAAATCGTCACTAGCACTGTGGGATATCCACTATGTGGTAATTTTTGAAAAAAGACTAAGTTTTGTGACCCAATTGACTAATTTTTCTAAGATAGACTTGGTTATCATGTGAATCAGAAACTATCCAGCTTCGCAACTTGACAATAGTTTTTTACGTTACAACTTTCTCACGTAAGCCCATCGACTAAGGAGACATTAAAATGTGGCGAGCGCCCGTCGTTTCAGTTTTACAATCTCGGTGACTTTCCGAGTGTTAATGGTGTATGTGGTGAGCTTCAGGAAATCAATTACAGGGACTGTTTACTTGTGCCGCGTTCCTAGTTATCACCGCGCGTGATCAATCATCGTTATTCCGGGCTTGGGTAAAGTAGAGAGTGGCGAGTTATAATTGCGGTTCAAACAGTTAAAGGGGTGACGGAAATTAGGATGTATAAAGCTTACCAACGGGCATGCCTACCAGTCATATTATCCAACTTCTCCAAACTAAACAAGAGACCATCAAATTGACTCTAACCTACTACTTCAATATGCATCGAATCTGTGGCCAGAAACGTCAGGCCAAGTTGCAGCGCGGTGACTTGACAAATCGTAATAACTAACATCAGCAGCAACAAATCAGCGGTTGGTGCTCATGATTAATTGCCATATAGCCACGAACAGTGGAGGGGATGACACTCAATGAACAAAATCTCCACTGTCTAATCTCAAACATCAAATTGGCAAAAAAGAAAGGAATTAAATGCGAGAGTAAGATGTCGTCGAGAGATGCCGGCTTTCTTCCAGCTTTCACTGTCCTGCGTAGTTAATTTTTCTTATCACATGAGCCATTTATTCAAATAATGAGAAGATTCACACACGGTCTGTTCAACGAAGCACTACTGTGACGGGCTGAAGAATATCAGACGAGCACAATACATTATTACGCCACAAGATCACAAAGATTGTGTGGTTCAAAGACTAGATAATTTAATCAGGTTTCATTGGATAATCAAGAGACAAATTTTGAGTGAATTGTTTAAGCAAATATGTGATGAAGTGCCAAATCAATTATTTCCACTGAACTGTTACACGTACAAAGAGACGAACGTTTTACCTGCCTACCTGTCGCAGTCGGGTCATCTTGAAGTGCCAACGAATCTAAGTCCTGGTACGAATTGTCCATCTCGGTGGCAAGCTCTTCTTCAAACAAGTCGTCATCCTCACCTTCATCAGAGCCAAACAGATCGTGCGGTTGTTTGGTTCTTCGACGTGCAAGTACTTGAATATGGCTGGAAACCTGTTTACGTGTTCGCGTTTTACCTGTGCGTAATTTTATGTATCTGGCTATCAGTTCGTTCCTTCCTGGAAATCCATCAACAACGGAGGAAAAAATAACCTGATATAGTAAACAATAAACGAGATGTCGAAGCCTAACTATCCAAATAATTTAGTCATTTCAGCTACCATCATTAGAATAACTTGTGGAGAATAACTCTAGTTTGTCTATTTGCTGACAAGGCCCAAGCTCAGAAAACCGGTATATTGCATTTACCTTTATGATCAGCACTATGGTTGACCATAACGTTTTATTTTATTTAAAAATTCATCTTCCAACGTACACATGTTGACAAACTCAATTTCATGTGAAACTCATCGAGCAACACCAAGTCTGTTATGTTAGACTTGATTAGTGCCCAATACAATACGGAATGATTAGACGTAATCGGTCTGGTGATGAACAGACATGCACAAGGAAAACGAGTAGATACCCGCACGCATTAATAAGGTTGCGCGAACTATATACCTAATAGACTACATAAGGGAAAAACCGCGACTGAAACACAACCAATCTTGATCCTCTCAATATTTTCCTGTATCATTCAGAGGCAATACATTTAGACATCAGTAAGAATAATAATGATAATAGTAACAGAATCCTATTTTATTTAATCATCAAAGATTAAAATATAAGCTGCAAGCGGGTCATCCGAGAATTCTGACCCTCTCATCTAGTTGCGCGGTGTCATTTCAGCGGCATGTAATACTGGTGACGAAGTGTCCGTGAGTATGGTAAAAACAGGTGATGCGTTTCCATGATTATGACATTGCAGACATTTGATGGTTCATTGAAAAGAGAGTGTGTAATGAATACATGCGCCCAGTTTTGTCTTATGGGTAAGAGGCACGGCTAACTCGTTTGGAAAATTTACGTTAGTCGTCAGTATTCGCCCGCTTAGTTGCGTGCACAGTGCGACGGTCTATCGGTGCGTATCGCGACCGATGATCAAAGCATCGAAATGACAATCGATGCTGATTGGCTCATGCACTCCTTATACAGATGGAGCGTTTGCTGCATTGGGTATTGTTCAGTGCGGCTGGTAGCGGTTGGAAGAAACCTCAAGACAGCTAGACAACGGAGTGTTTATGGGCGATAAAGACCTGGGCTGCCCCGCTGAGCAAGTCTAGTAGGTTCTAGTTATCGAGTTGAGACGGCCGCAATCATCCACATATCTATTGGGAAGCGGTCTCAGGTATGGTAGCGTGTCGCTTAACTTTCCCTTACTACACATTTTTGCTTATTCACTAACTTGCTAGTGCATGGCAACTTAAACAAAAGCACTCGTAAGAACGACTGAAAGCTGAGAATATATGTATGTGTACAACAAGTGTGCCAAGTTCTTTGTGGGTGCGTGCATCACAACTGAGGACTTCGATCTTTATGACTAACACACATGGCTAAACTCTGGTAACGAAGTTTACGGTTTGCCACCGATCGGTCCTGCGAAATGTACGAGGTGTTTACGCCCAACCCTGACTGAGTTGTTGTCATACAACATAAAATAGCTGATTACCGAATGAAGGTACGCAGCACACTAATCTTTAGAGCGAAGTGGAAAAATTTAGTTCAATTCCACACACATCCGTAAAACTGATATTTCGAAAATCGATTCTTGTGCGGATGAAATTAGCTTGATTGTATATATTGTCCTCGATTGAAGGAAAGTCTAGCGATGCACGCATGTGCTTCTTAAATCACAACGGTGCGTTTGGTTGCGTCGGTAGAGAGACGCTACTTCGAATTTTAATCGGGTATGACACACCGTACCCAACTAACCATCTGTTACGTAAGTACTGCATAAATCATAGCCTGTTGCCCAATTTAGTGGTCCAGCCTCATTGCCACTCACTATCGATTTTACAGAGTGCAGTCCTCTCCGCATCTTTATTCTCACTAAAGGGTATTCATGCCAACTCCTGAATGCACATCTTGATTTGACTCCATCGATGATGTCGTTGTATACACCAAAAGCTAAATTCTATTTTCTTCACCCGTCCTGCTGGACTTTTTGTCTGAACCACCAAGCTGTCTGTCTCCAACACACCCGAATGTATCGATATATGGTTCTCAGCGATGAGAAGTAATCAATAGGAGATTTTTTTCAAATTAATTCTCATCCCTTCATATAACTAGTAAGCCCTTACCGCGACTTTTTTATTAGGTACGTGAAGCTTAGCCTAAGTGATATGACGCAGCTGCCTTACACTGCCGTTTCACCTAAGATGAAAAGCTTTCTGACGATGGCGAGCTTATAAAGACTTCCTCAGTTTCACATGGTTTGCTTAGTCGATCTATCAACACGTGTGCTTTGAGATTTGATGTACTATTTACCTGTTGTTTTCAAGGATTTGTTGTCAGAAGATTGTATACTTTTGCTAAACCCATAAAGCGTCTGACAAGTGATAGTACAATTATTCCTAAATAAATTGCCGATTTTATTGACTACAACTTTAAACCATGCCGGAGTTCCGAACCTAAAACCCATCTGATACATTTTACTCTTTCAAAGGTATACTAAGACTCTAACAAGGAGATGTTTTAACATTCAGAAACCAGTTTTCACCTACCGTTTAGCTGATATTGAAACGTCTTTCTTCGCCCAGAAATCCTTCGAAGCAGTAATGAAAGCTGGACTATTTCAGTATGTTCAGGACTACAAGAGATGGCGAATGAGCCACGCACCGGTTTATCCCGATTACATTATTACCAATGAAGTTGAGATTACAGGCAATGTAAAAGTGACAACTCTGCTGGGTCATTGTGATCAAGGGATGACTGAATTCAGCCATCTACAAGGAATTAGAAAACATATCACATAAAATATGAGTCTAAAGGCTTATCACAAAGCAGACTTCATGGGGAGGTTCAGTGGCCTGGCTCCGTCACTGTACTCAGCCTAGATCATCACTGGCAACTCATCGTTGAACAAGTCTCCAGTGCCATTAAAAACCATGTTCCAGTAAAGCGTAACCGACCTGGCAGGAAGTCTAGACGCCTAATAAATAGAACCGAACGTTTGATTACATTGAAATATTTAGTCTGGAAAGTGCACCAACCAGAACAAATTCAGCTTGTGTGTGTTGAATATATCATGTGGCTTTGTACTATGGTTTTGTTGTTAATGCGGTCTGGCCCAAAAGCTGAAGAGTTGGCATTTTACAACTTCAAACCACTGGTAGATTTACTAATACGGGTGCACGGGCTGCCAACACTCTGGATAAACAGTACACAAGTGTGCACAACTGCGAAGCGTGAGCAACTTGGCTGAATTGACCCAAGTTTCAGTGTCACAGGTCAGAATCAAGTAAGAGAACCTACTACCTCAAAGCTCACCGGATCCAGACTTGATGTCTTCTGTCGTCTTGAAATGTTGCGCCACCGAATTAGCATAACCGCTTGCAATATCCTTTAACCGATTCTTGTCAAAGGGCTGTCTACCAGAAACCTGGAAACAATTCACAGGCATACCTTTCTTCAGAGGCAGATGTAGAGATGACCCGGCAAACTGTCGACCAATAGCGAGGTAGTCTAAGTAATGGGGAACTTACCAGATGACCCTATCTCTGGGCCGAGGTTGAAGACCTCGAACTTACCAAGTAGCAGTATGGCTTCCGTGGGAGATACTCATGCGTGACAAATCTGTTGATTGCCCGTGACTTTTGGAAGGAGGCTTCCGACGCAGAACTGGCCATAGATGTGGTCTATCCTGGATTTTTCAAAGCCCTTGCCAGGGTTACTCACCCCATCTTGGTACGGAAACTCCCTAATTATGACCTCGGCAGGCGATAACTCACAAGAACTGAGGATTATCTAGTTGGACGTAGGTTCAATGTCAAGTTTAACGGACAACTGCCAGAGCGATTCCCGGCCAACTGCGATGTTCCGCAAGGATCCGTCTTAGAACCCCGTTATTCATTCTTTTCATTCTTGAATCACCCAACACAAACAGATGACCGGTGTTGCTCAACGGCGATGAAACAAAGACTCAAACGAGTTCTAGAGTGTCTCAAAGACGTGATAACCTTACAGAACGATTTAAACTGTCCAAACCAGTGGTCCATAGAAGATAACTTTCCTCTCAATGCCAACGAATGTAAAGTAATGCACATTCGCCATCAAAACTGCTCTGACTACCATTTTGACGACAAAAATTTCCCGCATTAGTATGTGAACAAGATCTATAGACTCTAGTGACGGATAGATCAAGTCTGTATAAAAATTATGCAACCAGGGTAACAAGGACGCACATGACCTTGAATCTCTTGGGTAAAAGGTGTGGAATATTTCAACCTGAAGCTTTCCCAGCTATGTTTGCCTCCATAATCCGTTTATTTCTGAAAACTGACATACTGGCTTGTCGTTCTTATGTTAAAAAGACAGCTTCTATTGCAGGTGTTTATAGACTAGAAGAATCGTGGGGTTCAAAAAATCCCCCTTACTCAAAGAGATTGACAGAATAAGGTCAATTATCAGTGAATTGCACACACATCAGGGGAGACCTAATTCTTACATGCAAACCACTCCACAACCCGGGTCATACACTGGCACCTATCATTAAACTAGTATGGACGTTTAAGAGGTCATTAGATGAAATTGAGTAATGGAATAGGCAGTCTACCGTGCGGGCAGAATTGTTTCACAGCCAGAGTCCGTTCATATGGAAACACACTGCTCAACTTTATGGTCACGGTTGACTCGACTGAAAACAGTAAAAATGTACTCAGTCGACATATATGTAAGATACAATCCGCAGTGCAATTTTCACAACCACCATTCTAGATCAGCCTCACAGGTCATCAAATGTGCGTCTGAAGAAAGGCCGTTTCAGTGTGTCTAAGCGTTTGTTACTGATACGACTGCACGCCAACGGTCTCACTGAAGATTCCTTTTATTTACTTACATTTACTTTCCCTTTATACTCATAAACCACCTGATAATATTCCCCCGACCAGTACAGACAGGAATGCACAGACAAAGATCTCTTCTCCTCCTGTAACAATCTACGAACCTGTGGTGGGAACCAAAATAAATCTTTACAAAGCCAGTTAGGTTCGACTACGTTTTTGCTTGAATTGTTTCAACGAAAATTTGCCTACCATGCAAATAGGACAAAAGAAGCAGAAAAATGGATGAGGGATAATAGATCTTAGAAATCTGTTACAAGTCTAAATACCGTGTTGTTAACTCTCGAAAACTCTTTTCACTTGCCATTGTACTCTCAACAGATAGTGACAAACAACTTGTCAGAAAATGAAAGAAGCAACTGTACGTGAATTTGTAAGTGTAACGTTGCTTTCAATGGCCGTCATAGTACGATGAACAGAGAAACAGAACCAAAGTGAATGTGAAATGTCATGAGATGTAGGGCCACACAACGAATAAGGTTGGTTGTAAGATTGTTCATACTGATTACTAACTAACAAAAACGAAACAACTTGAGAACGACCGGTGACTATGATATCCGCACCAAATTTTGTACGAACGAAGTCAAACAGTTAGGGTGTCGTGCTTGACATGTTATTGATAAACGGATTCAGAATAACACAACGTTATGAGCAAGTTGTAATACTCTACGTTTCAACCACTTCGGGTGGCCTTCCTCAGGAGTATTGTAATGGAAATCACACTTTGTTAGTGTGATAGTGGCCTTTCATTTGCTACTTAAAAACTTTTTCAGATCAAGTGAACCATACAAGGTCAGGAGCATGCAAGCCAAGTGGAACACGAGTAAATATATATGAGTCTAAAGAGGGGACCAGCGAGAATCGTTCGGAACAAGCAGGTTGGGGCGCAAGGAAGCTTGTTTCAATTTAAGCAACCAGCTAGCGTTCCGGTCCGTTCCGGACAAAGCATCTGGCTTGTGCACCGCCCTGTGTCAGTCGATCCATCGTTCATTTTCGATAGGTAAGATCTTCAGCATCTATGCAGGTAACGCACTCTTGAGACTACTATTAGCAGAAGCGAAGAGACCGAAATAACCCAGCATCTCAAACTCACTATCATAATTTTCAACGTTCAGCCGTAAACGTGGGTATTGTTGCTCGAGTTGTCGTCAGTCTTGACAATAGTCCACGAAGTAGCAGATTGACAAGAACAAATCTGTGAAGAACATAAACCTGTCAGGACCAATAAGTCAAGTGGAGTTTCGGTTACAGTTTGCCATTGGGTTGACTGATCTTATTAACCATTTGTTCTCTTTTTATCGAGACAATTAGTTCCCAGTAAAATTTTATTATGAAGGTGATGTATTTTGCTTGGTGATGAATAAACCAGTTTGTTCGCTAAACTTTATTTTTCAAGGACCTATGAGAGAGGAGGAAGAAGGAAAAGAAATCAAACGAGTAAAGAAACTTAAAGAAAAGAAAAATCAGCAACTGGACAGATACGGGTACCCCAGTGAATGCAACCTAATACCATATCAGAGAGTGTCCCCATACAACGGCGTGGATGGTGGCGAACTCCCCAACCGGATAGACTGCACCTAACAACCTTGCTCAAAAGAGCAAATAACCCTTTTACAGCTGTTGACTACGTCATCGCCTGGCTGCCTAGCGGTTTTTTTCAACCATCAGCAATCATACTGAACTGTGCGCGGTGCAACAGAAGCTCCGTCAGTGTACGAAGTACGTGGCCCGACCTGCGCAGACCTCGCAATTTTCATTACTTCGGTTATCCGGTCACGAAGTTGCCAGTTCCAAACTATGCGTCGACGGTCTGTCACGTTGTTCACCCAATTAGCCCATTTGGTAAGTCTCGACTAGTGGGATCAACGATGGTCGAATACCGAGTGTCTAGATGTATCTTCTTCACGAACAAGCCAGGTGTTTGATCCATAGAGCAAAACTGGGCTCTCATACGACTTCAATCGAAAACCATTTATTATCGTCATCTTAAAAAGAACTGGGGAGATAAAAATCGGACCTAATACTATTTTACGCTAGAGTATCTTGGGCTTTGATTTCACTTTGGTTACCGGTACAAGATAGCCAATAATTTCATAACTACACAATCTCCATCAATCGCCACTGAATGAGCTGGCTCATGCCAGTTACACTGTTCCTCAAAGTGTTTAATGCATTTGTCAAGTCGTCGTGACAAAATGTAAAATTGTTAGTCGTCACTCTCACATATTGTCTCACTAAAGCCTTGCAGGCCGCTAATGCAACCGCGAATCAGAGATAACAGCATTAAGCTATTCCAGGGTAAAAATGCCTTTTTCATCTTTTTGGCTCGTTCGGAAAAGTGAGGTTCTCGATTTTTACACAGACCTCGTAAGTTTGCGTTTTGGTTCACAGTGGTGTTTGTTGTGTTTAGAGTTAGGGGAGACCAGTTGACATTGGTTCATAGGTTCAATTGAATCAGCAGAGGTTCACTTTTGTCGTATCTGTGGTACTGCCTTCGAACAGTCCTCTTCGGAACTTGTTTCGATTTAAGCACCCTCCTTCAAAGTAGAAGTTTGCTGCTCGGGTGTAAATCTCGATTTCCACAACTACCTCCAGAAAGCGTCACCTACAGACTCAATAGATGCAAATACAAAAAATTTACAGGAAACCACCACCGCCACCTCTAGAATATGGTTTATGATCCACCTTCTATCCACTAAGGCAATATCCCACTATTGTCCAGCCCCACATGTTCACGATGTGGATTCGTCTTTAGATTGTCTAGAGAATCATGTGAAAACACAAATCATGGCCTCTGTGCCATCTTAACCAACTGCCGGACAGCACTTTTACCATCATGGTACAGCTTAGAACTCCAGATAACTTAGCAGCATACGGTTACTGTCTTCTGATAACGTCGTTGTTTGTGCCACAAATTAGACACTTCTACGTCATTTTAAATCTGAAATCTTCTGGGCGTGTTAAGAGTCCAATTAATTTGTTGCTCATCATCCTCTCTTCGATTTTGTGCTGTTTCCAACCACGCAAGCCAAAACCCCGTCGCCACGTTGTGGGTACCAGCAATTTGATGGAACCCTCGAAGTAACTATTTTGCTGCATTTCGACCATTGGAATGCAAATAGGGTCCTCCATAATTTCATCGCGGTATCCGTCAATTTGTTCACACTACACCAACACACGATCGGCTAGGGCACTTGATGCCGTGGCTACTTTGTTGCTGCTGATCTCTGTCAGTACGAACCTTACGGAACAACTAAGGCAGATGCCGCTGCTTTCGAGAAGAGTATCACTTATTACCACCCCCGTTTATCACACCATTCGACGGGGTCAGTTACGCAGTAGATCATGTGGTGTGTCCCATGCGGCTGCCTAAGCTAATGATCCGAGGCCCGTTTGTGAAGAACAAACGACGTCTATAGAAGAAACTCCGATGTGTCAAAAGTATCTTCGGCAGAGATGGGCTGTGAATTAGTCAACATAAGTCAGCCAACGTGGCAGTTAAGTGCAAGAGCGCAGTATTCTTTGAGGTCAGACTCGACGAACACTTTCACATGAGGACCAACTATGTTGCTTGAACGTCTGGTTCAAGTAGCATGGTTATACAGTTTTCAGTCATAGAAAGTGAATAACGAATACTTCAAGAAATATCATCAAGACCTCACTTAAACCCAAACGGAAGCTCATCATGCCACAACAGCAATCGCTACTGAAATTTGTGCACCCGTTGGTCTTGACAAAGGACTACAACCGCCTGATAAGATCCTTAGGTCTTCACTGCGCACTTCTTAAAGACACGATGGTGACATTCTCTCACATGTCTCCCGACTGTTGGTTTGGGCTTGCATGACCCAATAAATACGGTTCTCCAAACAAAATTTTCCAGCTACAGATGATGAGATTTTTTGGTAAATCAGTTACCTGTATGATGGACCAACGGGTAGCTTTCGTAATGGTCATTCTTTGATGCTGTTTTTCTGGGGATATAATCCAAAAAGGAGAGAACAGTGTGGACAAACATCCAAAATATAAAGGACGAGAGGAACGGATGACTTGGCAGTCAGGTAAGAACAAACTAACTACATTACAAATATGGATCGCGTCTTTCCAAAATCCATATCCATAGTGTCTAACTGTTAGTCAGCGAGGGTTCACAGGTCTCGAGATATGAAATGAGTCATGGATCATAGGTATAGATAACATTGGGAACTAGTGAAACTCTCTCTCACATGGTATAATCCCGCATGGTACTGCGTGACGTTCGAGGTTTTGCTCATAATCGGGTTGCAAAATTGTTGATAGCTTAAATGAGAAGATTTGTTCCCTCTACTAACATTTCCTATTTCACTCACCAACCTGACGTTCGGTTCCCAAACTCTATCCACCCCATTTTACTTTACTGAACCCAGTCGCTATTAATCGTCTGTAGCGTGGACAGCCATTTTTAACTGGGCTACTCGTGTGACAATTCACCTTTGACCTTACATTCGCCACTCGGAACCAATCGGCTTTGTTGAACGAGACTACCGTCATGAAGAATTTGGGTTTACTTAATGTAAGTATTTATGTATTCCTTTCAATATGCCGAAAAAATATTTGGGTCCAATCCTATGCTCAGTTTGGGAATGTTTTCAGGTTACTCTTGACTCGCTGATCAGCCGCGGATCGTCGTACGGACGATGCGCCAAAGTGTGAGACTCATCCAGCGAACTGAGCGGGTAGTACTTGGTGGTTCTTGTATTTTTTCGGTAATAACTTTCTACAGGACTTATCCCACTCCGATTGATGGAGCAAAGGTCATAGTAGCAAAGGTAGCTATAACAAGCCGGCCGAGCACGAACGATACATAGAAGTACAAACGGAACAAGGAAAATTGGTTACACTACGAGGAACTGTTATCTACCATTACAGAGGGTTTCTCGGAATTAGGGAAGTCTAGCGTAAAGCAGTGTTTACGGACCACTGGGGCTTTTGCTTTGATTGCCAAGCAGTGTTCCTGCGGTCACCGGGCCAACCCTGGTGATCCGCCACTTTCCACGTTAACAGCACTTATCAGAAGCTTGACGGGCTACGCCAATACCACACGGACACCTAGGATAGCCGTCTCAAATGAGGAATTGGTAGAGTTCTTATAACGTATATCTATAGTCATTTACTTTCACAAAGATCATGAGCCAGACCAGGCCGTCACACATCATAACACAGATGGAGATAACCCGGAGGAAGAATGTACGAAAAAGGATGAAAAAACCAGTCAGAAGAGGCTAGGCGAAAGAAATAGAAACGAAATGAATGCAGGCACGTCACTATCCGCAGAACTTTGCCATCTTAAATAGTGTTTACAACCAGTGAGCTGAGTGATCACGAGGATCTCAGCCAGACAGTTGACTCTT
>JTDE01021136.1:52728-63990 GCA_014338405.1 Paragonimus skrjabini miyazakii
ATCTTCATTTGGTGTAGTGGAACACTAAACCAACGTTTCTCAACGGACTATTGTGAGTTATTTGTTTTCCTTTTCATTATATTTTGACCTCATATTCACACCTGAGTTCACATACTGTTTTGATCATTTCCATTTTCATCACCTTTTTGTTTTCGAGTTCATACCTGAATTTTGTATAGTGTTTAGATCCACTACAAGGTCATAGGTTCACGATCAAGAAGACAAGATCACGATTGACTGTTCGATTTAACTTTTTCACTACCCGCGGGTAGCCAAGTCGTGAGACAAACTACCTGCGAAGGTCGTGGAGGCTTTCAGCGTAGATGTATTCAAAACATAGCTAGAAAAATGTTGGAGTAACCTTTTTTCTACTTTGTACTAAGCGAGAAATGATTTGCTCACACTGTTCAGGGCAACCATGATTTGTCATCTCTTTCTTTTACCCAGACCCTTAGATCACTACAGAACGCATCCGAATAGACAGAAAACGCAGTCTGGCCAATCGGATGCTTAAACATCAGGTCGTCAACAGGCACAGGTCTTCAGCGAGCCCTGAATTTGAAACTGAAATTGAAAATTTCATTTGCCAAAACTCCAAAAGTCCTCATTGTTATGACAAATTTGTCCAAAAACCCATTTCTAAATTACCCCTAAACAACTCTAATTTACTCCTAACTGACTCCGTAATCGGTGCTAGCAGAGTATTACTTACTTCACTGTGTTTCCACCAGTTCATACATGTCCATTAACTGTATAAATTAATTCATCAAGAAAATTAGCTAACCTGGAAACAGAAGACACTTGTGTAAGTCACAGCATGGTCGTAGTCTGTGGGTACAGTAATTACTGTATTCACTGTAACTTATAAGTTACACAAAGCGCATGCGATCGCTTATAATTAGATCGTTCGACTCAAAACATTTTAACAGTTTCACAGATAGCAACGTAACGTAAAGACTTGCCAAACATTTTTCCTTCGTCAGAGAGTATTATTTTCCTCCTTCCACAGGGGGGGTAAATTAGAAGGGCTTCACGAAAACTTTGCTCAATATCAGCTGACCAAACGCCGTCTCTACCTTCTTCCGGATCGCCAAGAATGTCGGAATATTCACAACCAGCCACCCCCGAGATGCATTCTGCGCTGAAATTGTTTGTAATCGGCTCTTCATTGCTGGAGCCATCAATGAATTCGTGATCTTCCATTTGGGAACGCGTAAACAGAAAGAAAACTTGAAAGTGTGCCAAACCGCGCGTGGCGATGCTATTGATTACAACAAGTAAAAGGCTTGTATTTATCAAATGAACTTAGCGTAACTACAGCGATTCAAACTTTTTCAGCTAGTGCGATATAGTGCCACCTATTTTACACGAACTGTTCGCTGCTGCCCAAATAGCAAAACGTCGTGACCCGCGCGGACCCCACGCGGAAATCGGTGGGCAGTGGAAAAAATTTGCGAGCAAATCTTTTAAGCCATGTTACAAATTTCGAATTTTCTAAAAACTGTTTCTCTACCATCCTTGTTACGTGCTTCAGTATTACTGACATCGTCCCATAGTTTTTCGCAAAATATCAGCAAACGTAGAGCTTTTATTAGACATGTTACAAAACAAATCGGTGTAAACATAAACAAAGTTCAGTTTCCCCATGTTCAAGATGTTTTGACAGGTATTTCGCGGCCACTGGAATATTTTCAAATGTGAACTTGACAAACCTGCAATGAGAGCAATGTGAAGGAAATATGGAATAAAGTGGAAAGCCATCAGACTGCAGCAAATGTGTTTGCAAAATTCGACAACACAGACAGCATGGGGAAAGAAGCAATCATTTGGTGCAGTAACCTTAGACAGTATTAATGAAAAGTATTTCTTCCATTGCATTTAAGTCAAATGCGGTAACACTCACGTCAGTAGTCGTTATCCAGATCGATATCCTTTGATTTGGGTGGCTTCGTGATACGCTTTGTACGACCGCCCGCCCTGCCGCGCGCATTGCGGAACCAACGTCGCATGTGCAGAAGCTGTTCGCCGGAAACCATGGTTCCCTTTAATATCAAAAAAATTGCTTGTCTTATTCACACCTTAGGCCGTTCACTTCACATGATGAAGACGGCTGGCGGTAGAGGGTTTCAACTTCTTGCACTAACCGCTCCTGTGACTCGACATTACTAGAGCAGTAAAAAGGATTACTTTTAACTTTATTTTCAATACGTTCAGTAGGTTGGCTTCTCATCAGGAAAGTTCTTGACTTTTAGATGACCTACTTCTCCGTCTTGCGGAGTGGACGTAAATTCGATCACCCATTGCTGGGTACTCTGTGGAGGTATCAGTTTTGGGGAATTAACATTACATTGATCAAGTCAGGATTGGGACACCCTTATGTCGGAAGATTGTGTGCAAATTAGTTGCTTCGAAAAGAGTATGTAGGTGAGTTGGGAAGGAGATAGGTAATAACAGAAGCAATGATAATGAAAAGGCAATAATTAGAGTGAACTGGGAAAGACAAAGAGATAACAACTGAAGTGGTTCACAGCAATCAAGTCTTTGAATGACTGAAAAAGTGCTACAGGAAACATACATAGAGAGCGCAGGACACTTTCTAGTCAGCTTGAGGGAACGAAGAAAAGACTGCAGATAAAAAGAACAAAAGAACGAGTGTTAGAGTGGTTCAGTGAGAGATAAGTGTGTACCCTCGGGTACTTTGGTAAATACTAGTTGCCAACTCAACACTTGCGATTGAAACAGTATAATGCAATCGGTGCGTGTGGTGATGGGTTGAAGATTGCAACTCGGTGTCGCACGTGTCGAATGGAAATTGTGATGGGGAGTCAGCAAGCGATTTAGTCATGACCATAGAAAAGGGCGGTTGAGTTGTCAGACACGGTTCATTCCAAGCTCATTCAGTGATGAGTGACGGCCAAGTGTTGGGAGGCTGAGACTCTTGGCCCGGTAACCCCGAAGCCATCAACGTCTCGACATCAAGTCTACCATTTCTACGTAAAGTGCTATCCAGTGGCATCATAAGAGAGAAACCCTTTCAAATGCATGTACAAAATGTAGTCACTCGTGACAGATCATACGTATATGAGTCAAGCCGTCAATGCACACCAAAAGCAGAAGTCCCAGCACAGTCTTGTGGAACCCCGCTTAATACACCGAGGTTGCTCGATAATTCGCTCAATCGATTCTGTTTGACATTAAGTCTCTAACCCACGCGAGGACTTCTGGCGCTAGGCAGCAGTACTTACATTTTGTAATCGGCAATCGATGATTGACTGAATCAAATGGTTTGCAGAGGTCGAGGTAACAAGCTTCCATCTACTCCACCTCGTCTAACTTCTCGGCTATTTCGTTCAGGAAAAATAACGTTCGAAAGACACGGCCACCTTATCACAAAACTATGTTGGTTAGCATTCGGGAAGTTTCTGTTGGGCGAAAAGTTAGTCAGGCGATCTCTGCTAACCCTCTTACATATTTTCAACCCGATGCAGATCAAGCCATTTTGGTGGTAGTTTGTGACTTCCTCCTTTGCGCCTGCTTTGTGAACGGCCAGTACAGCAGCCACTTTCCACTACTCAATAGTCCTCTCTTGGTTCAGTGACACGTTGAGCAATTTATATATTGGGCACGCCAAAACCTCGGCCACGGGATAAATAAGTGTTGCATGAATACTATCCGGCTTAGGATATTTTGAAATGTCCGGTGGTTGAAGACTAGCAGGCTGAGGCTGTGAACTTTCGTATCGCTTGTGTCGACGCTCTTGTATTCATTGTTCTTGAGGCTGCCTTGCTGGAGAGTTTGGCGAACTACTGTTCAAAATGGTCCGCTTTTTTCTGGTCGTCAGCTGAGATCTTACCCTCTATCGTGATGAGAACCAATGTGTTCACGTAAGAAAGGGTCTGATAACACCTAACCGCACGACAATTTCTGGCTGGATTTGGCTTCTCGCGCTGGTTCTGCTTACAACCTCAACCTAATCGGTTCACGGATCCTTGGATCCCGCGTACTGTCGAACTGAAGACGAATGTTTTACTGAAGCCGTTTGTGAGGTTTAGATTTCTCCATGCGCCCTGTCTTATCCTTTTTGCTCTAGTCACAGCTGCTGTACACTGAGTTGATTTACACCCGCTACGCCTGAAAACCACAGGCACGTGCGTCTTTGTCAGTTTTGTTAAGTTCCAAAAATTATCCAGAGAAGCACTGTGGCAGGGGGGTTCCCATTGCGTGGACGCGGTGTCCTGCACAAATCCATGTATTACCAACTACCCATAGTTTCTGTCCTGCTTTTCCGGAAGTGGCTCCCTCTAGCCACAAAACTGAATACCTAGAAATATATTGGCACATTTTTCCTGAGGAAGCACATATTCTAGCACGCTTATCTTACTCTAACTTCTTTTTACTATGAGGTCAAGCGGACAGCCTTGACCCTAAATTGGTTGTCTACTGGACACACTACTGCAAAACATTTCTGAGGAGGATAGCGATCTGATAATATTTTCACAAAATTCCCCTCTGTGGCTACCTTACGTTCCCATTCAACCACCAGTACGTTCAAGTCACGAAGCTACAGGAGCGAAATTTTCATGATAAAGATCTCATTCAGGGCATCAAGCAACATGTGAGGCAGTTGTGTAGTTCACCAGTATAGTGCTTCAGTGCCGGAACGAGTGAAAAACGGCCGTTTGGGCGCGAAAAACACTTTCTCAAATTTTTCGTGAATTAGCAAAGTGCTTATTCCAGGACAAATACAGCGATTTTATCGAGTATAATAGTTGTGTTGCAATGAGAAAAGTCGGCTACATCTAACAATGGTTCATATTCCCACTTTTGTTGAGAAAATCTTTGGGCTTTTTTCAGTAAAATCATCAGGTTGGTTTCCGTAATCAATTTTGCGTTCTGAAAATGTTCCCATCGGGATTTTCATAGTGGAATGCGTATGCCCGTTCCGCAGAAGCGGCCAATTTCGCGCGTTTTGGGAGGTATAATTGAATTTGTAATTTTTGGCACATTCCGTCTGCATTACATTGTACACCAAATATTGAGAAAAGTTTCAATGAAATCCACGTCACCACGTTTGTGGGTTAGTTATATCTATGAATTATATGTTCAGCCCGTTTCCCTGTTGGTATTTCGGTAGAAAACGGTCGACGTTATTACGTGGTTGTTTCCACCTACGGTATGGTGTAAACATGGGTAACACGCCTCACCCTACCTTTAACAGCGCGCGTACTATCTTGTTTATTGCTTGTTAACTATGCTTGAATGTAGCCTGCCATGTGCATACGAGTCAATGCTTACTTACATGATGGCCAATGATCAATGGTGGTTATTTTCTCGACGGAAACATTGATTTTTACCTGCACCATTTCAGCTACAGCCCCTCAATCTTCATATGATGGACGCTGATGGTTCTGGTGACAGTTGGTCTTGCCATCTTATCTTTCTTGCTTACAACATTTCATGATTGCAGGGCAAAAGTTTTCAATATTCGCCTAATTGAGCCGAAGATCCGTGTCGCCAACTACATCACGGGCTTCCGATTTGATAGTCAATTAAGCTCATTTGCTACCAAGGACAGGTATATGTGACTCCCTTCCGTTCACCGTGGAAACATTTTGCCCTTATAGTGGCCTGATCAATCAAATAACAAAAATGGTCAAATTATGGTACTGCCAAAGAAGAGTTGTAACGGTAACGGATAGGCTCAAAAGATAAGCGTGCAATTTAGACATAAGACGTGTCAGTAAAATAGGAACGACTGGAAGACATGCTAAAATCCGCTGAATTGAACAGATCACCACAAGAGAGAAAAACAGCGCCAGAGATGAGATCCGGAACAGAACCGACGAATACTTCTACACGAAGTTTGGGATGACAAACATTGAACGTCGATAGATCAACTAATTCGCGGAGCCAAAATATTTCACCGTGCCATCACTTTACCAGTTCAAAAATCCGCACGAATCAAGAAGACAACGACGGTGCGCGGTAACTCCCGTTTTTTCGTGTTGACGATTCAATTCAAAAAGTGATGGTAATGGTTTCAAACAAGTGTACGGTTAAAGGTAACAAAACGTTATGTACAAAATGTACGAAAATGACCTATGGATTGTAACTGTAAATCTTGGACACTACAGCCTTCCTAAGAAGAATTCCTCTTTTGCTTGTTCTCTGGGATTCATTTACGTTTGTTGTGATGGCTCAGTACTGTTAGTTAACGTCAAAGACATTTTGTTTACTTCAGAGTAACTGATTGGCCACCTTTTTGGCATAAGAGGACTCACCGTGCGTCTGATTGTGAGTATTTCAAAGATTGGTTAGGAGGATTTTACTTGTAAGAGATGATGAATAATCTTGACAAAAGATCGACGGGCTACATTGTGATGGACCGTCAGTAGAGATGGTCCTAAAATTTCCCCTTCTACAAATACCGTCAGGTTGTTGGTTCAAGCATTTATACCCCTAGATTATTTCAGGAACTGTTCCTAAGTATCTATCAATGCACCGTTTTCGAGCAGCACGTAGGCAGATACCGACCACTGAAATCAACGCGGTGTTTGATTGAAGATTCCGCAGTAACATCGGGTGAGCAATACAATTTACAAGCAAGCAGCTACACACCCCAGCTGTGGTTACTAGTGTCGATAGTGAAGTTATACCATAAGTATATAAGTCAGCTGTCAATTGTGTAGTTCGCCGGTATGGTGCTCTAAGGCCAAAACTAGTTAGAAATAGCCATTTGGGAGTGAAAGGAAGTGCTTCGCATTTTTGTGAAATATTACAATGAGCTTTTAGAACAAATCTATCGATTTTATCGAGTAAACTTATCGTGTTGCAGTGAGGAAAACCGGATGTCCTAAAAACTCTTGCTTTTTTCGATAAAAACATTATGCTGGCCTTCACAACGGATTTTCTGCTCCGAAAATACTTCCATCAGAATGTTTCATGGTTAAATACATACTTCCATCTTGCAGAACCGCTCAATTTTACGAGTTTTGGGAGATATAATTGAAGCTGTAGTTTCCGACCACATCGCGTTGACATTGCACCTCACACTAAATATCAAATAGGCTTCCAATGAAAGCTGTGCCGCCATGTTCGTGGGTTGGTCTTCTATCTGAATCACATGTTCAATCTGTTTCCCTGTCAGTATTTCGGGTAGAAGGCGGTTGACGAAATGTCATTCCTGTAAACGATTGTACCTAACATTATTGCGTGGTTGCTTATTTGTACGTTCCATATCGGATGGTATAAACACAGGCAATATATCTCATTCCACCATTAACTTGCGTGTTGTCAAAGTTATTGTTTGCTGACTACGACTGAGTTTGGCTTGTCATTTGTATCCAACTCAATGCTCACTTATCTGGCGGCCAATGACCCACTTTGATGCTCATTATTCCCCCGACGATAGTACTGATCTTCATTTGTAATAGTTCATCCATAACAATTCAGTATTCATATCATGAATGCTTATGATTTTATTGATTGCTGGCTTGTGTTTTTGCCAACCGCAGACTCCACTAAGGGTTATCAGGTTGTGGATTGCTTCATCTGCTTCTGTTGGTCCAGGACAGATGATTTTTGAATCTCTCCCGCCTTCTGCGATAGCGTAAGGCATTTGACAGCCTTTATACCCACAAACAGCCTTGGCCTGCCCATAGTGAGATAATTTGGTTGAAAACCGTTCCCGTTATGCAACTTTCCTCTCCCAGAGTGCCTTGTCCCTCGAGTTTTTGGAAATTTCCTCAATTTGGGCAGTAGACAATGCCATTGCCTTTTGGGCAGCCGTCACCCCAGAGAAGACAAGAGCTACGTATTCTTTCTGTGAACTCAGCTCTGACTCCATCTCTGGCTCATCTTAGTCTCATCCAATGCTTTTCCTACAGTAGCCCTGTGTGGTGCATTAACATTCTGAAACGTCATGCAGCCACAATTGAAAGTGTAATTTTTTGCTCTTTGTCGGTGGCGGACAATGAAACTGTTGCGGGCCAGGATGGGCTGTGACCTTCCCAGAGTTAGCAGCTCCTACAGATAAATAGCAGTACCAAAGGAGTGAGTGGAGTCAATTGGTCCAACTTTAGGCCAGCACAATGGAAGTGGTACCGATGTAAGCACTTCTGGCTCTGCATGCCATTCTCCACGGTCGTACGTCAAGCGAATCCGCCACAAACACTGGATATCTCTCATCCATCAACACTGCTGGATCTCCTGCGTATCGCTATAGTATAATAGGCGAACAAGAATTATCAGTGATAACGCTGCCTGATCACAGTAAAAGGTTAATGTAATCACGTGCGATAAGTAACGAAGACAGTATGTGAGACAAGGCAGTAGCAAAAACAAACAAATGTCCCAGCTGAAAATTATCCGTAGGGAGTAAAATATGTCGTAAAACAGCGAATTTATGAGGGATCCGTGAATATCTGGCAATATCTCGGTGTTATCGAGCAAAACGTTGAAAATCATCAGTTTCTGAGACAAAAATGATGACGAGCTTTGAAAGGCTTGTTTTAACCCACCGTTGATGTGTTTGTCCTTCATTTCGCGCGAAGATTGAAAATAATAATGGTAGGTGTTGTGATAGCACTTATGCGTTTTCATGCTAAGTATTTGTTTATGTTCGATTATTAATAATCGTTCTATGTTGATAAATGATTAATTGTTTATACATTTTATTTTAGGTGATAGATTACCTTCAGGGATTCAAAGATCTATTCCAAGATAGGGAATTTTCTAGCTTCCAAGAATTCCGGAGTTGTTCGCAGAAACATATGAAGGAATACAGTGTTTTGTACGTGCTTGGTTCAAGTAAGAAATCAAGCAATGCACGGTTGAAGTATGATAATGTGAGTGTGAGTACTACTGGGGTTACGTGGTAGATGGAGTACAGATGTACCAAGTACAAGCGATGTAGGGGCCAAAGCCGCGGAGTACGACGTGTTTAGTGAGTTGAGTTCACTTACTTTCAATTGCTCAGTTTTCGTGATACATGCTGTCAATCACGCTTTAACGCGGCTAGGAGGAAAACGGTGTTGGTGGTTAGCTATTTTACTTAAGAGCACAACCATGACCTGACTGCCTTGCTGTACGAGGCACACCCAACAAATTGCCGGCTCACTGCAAGTGAAGTGAGCGTCTCTAGGCATTTGTTCGAGTACAATACTCTAACTGCGGAGTTGAAGCAGTATGCTGCGGATGTCTATGAAAAGTATATAACGACAATGGACATTTGCAACATCCGTCATCGTTTAAATCGTTGAAATTCTCAGCCAGTAAGTCCACCATTGTCGCACACGGTTGTCATATACCAGAAGACTTTATAAAGCTGGATGGTCATGGTATTCCAACTGCTAACTCAGTCCGTGACCTGGGTATACGTTACTCAAACTCATTCAATTTCGCTGAACATATATCTTTCTTAATATCAAAAACTAGACGAACGATTGGATACATTAGGCACTCATTCTTCCTTCCTGCAGCTCGACTACACCTTTATAAGCTGTGCGTACGACCCCAATTTGAGTACTGCACGTTCATATATAGTCACCTGCGTAAGTCCGATAGGCTAGCTCTGGAAAGTTCCAACGTACCTTCACGAAAGGTTTAGTTTGTTATCCGTCTTCTCTAAACTACAGAGAACGTTGCCAGACGCTTGAATTAGATCTTCTTTGGCTACGGCGTCTGAAGCTGAACCTTGCACTCATGTATAATCTAGTTTATGGCAATGAATTTACTGTCAAACTCTCGATTCACCCCCAGCATAGCTCCAAATACAACATCAGGAACAAAGAGTTCACCTTGACGGCTCTTAAATCTCGTAAAAAACTGCGTTCAAATTTTTTCCTAGTGAAATATACCTACATTTGGAACAAACTCCCACATGCAATTAGAGCCAGTAAGAATATACATCAATTCAAACGAAGCTTAGAAACTTTCCCGACATAAAGAAACGTCATGTCTGTTTTCAAACTCTGCCTACCTGAAGACGATATCTTTGAAAACGGACCTAATAACATCTAAACATCTGATCTCATCTAATAACACCTGAGGGTGAACCTATACCACATTATGCAACGCCATATACTTCATCATTCGAAACATCTCTCAATTTCGAAACTTATTATTTCTCCAGCAGGATAGATCTTGTACACAGTTATGTCCAAAACTTGCAGCTAGACAACAAAACTACAGCCAACATATGGTAACATCATACACATCCCCGTTTGTATTAACCAAACTCACTCCATAGTAGTCCATAACTATACACAACTGGTAAGCATTAAAGTTGTGTATAGTTATGGACTACTATGCAATAGCTGTGAACGTTAAAACTGTTTGAAGTGTATATATATATAACTTTTTGAAAAAAAAGTATACATATATATATATTGAAATATATATATATAACTTAGCCTGTTCGCCTCATATGATTACATACAAATATGTTCATCTTCCTATCCTAACAGACCATCTGACAATCTTTCCGCGTTGCAAAACATCCTTTCCACTCCACATAGCGCCCCTATATGCTAAATCGACATCGAAATTCGGCTATATTCATATACTAGATAAAGCCGTGAATCGATCTATTTCCGCGTTATTCGATAACAAATGTTTGTTAGAGATATAAATTTTATTTACTAATACAAAATCATAAATGTTATATGAAAAATCTGGTCAGAATATATCAGATTCCATTGTTCGTCATACTTCACATGATCATTTCACGTTCTCCTGTTTATCACGTAATCTTGCTTTTCATTCTCGATTCCACGATAAATTCTAACGCGAGACAACATTCCAAAACGTCCGGACAATCAAAATCCCGTAATGGTTGGACAATTCGTGAGGTCTGTGAAAATCCGTCAATTTTGAGGAGATAACGAATTCCAGTCCTGAAGATCGTCCATTTTTCCGCAAAAATTGGGACCCTTCTATCATTCTTCATCTTCACAAAAATTTCTACATGATTTTCCGGAACCGTCTACATCAAATAATGGGGAAATCCTTCGACTGTTCAGTTTCTCCATCCTGAAAAATCTTTTTTCTGGCACGACCTTGAACCTGAGGCCAACGTTAACCTTGTGAAGCAAAAATTGATGTAACTACTCAACATTTTTTATCGAACATTAAAAATTCTGAGAACCATCGTTTAAGAAGCAAGTGAGCTAAGTGCTTCTTCATAAACTAACATTTTCCTCTAATAATATGTCCGTTTTGCAATTTTATTTCCATTATTGGTGTATTGTACAATTAAAAATT
>JTDE01021137.1:2790-14299 GCA_014338405.1 Paragonimus skrjabini miyazakii
CACACCTAAACCGGGTAGAAGTGCACACGATGTGTGAGCGGAAACCGGGGGGTGTTGTGGACTGGAATTGTGATTCAAAATCGCGAGCGCTCGTGTGACATGATAACTAGCGAGTTGGACAATAAAGATTGTGCTTTATTGGACGCCTTTTCGCTACATTACTAGCGGGCACGGCTCAGGTGAATACGGTATACAGCACAAACAATAAATTTCACTTTGATCAGACACACTGACAAGATTTCATAATAACTGTATTTTACAGTTCCAGTCTCTAATGGATTAATTCGCAACAAGAAAAATATGTGAGCAAACACTGATGGGATCAGTGTACATGTGAAGAGTCTCACCAAATTTTTCCTACCAGCTCTTGATTAATTGAGAAATGTTAACTCAATACGCTACTCATATATTAAATTGACATGGCTCAGTTGGTAAAAGTGTACAATGTTGAGTATACTAAACAACCACGAATTAGGCCGAAGTATATCAAATACGCCAACCACAATAGTGAGAAGAAAGACTTAAGCAAATATGTATTTTCGATAGCATTCTGTAGAGGGGCGATAGCAGAAGATTTAGATGTCAGTCAGGTTTGGAACCTAAACTCTACACCACGGTTGCCGGTTTCAATGGTCGTTACGTCACACATGTCCATTGACTGAACCACACAAATCAGTCATAGATTCACTCGGTGTGGGGGGAGGGACAACACATGAACAGGCTGCCTTTGATGATGGTGATATTGTATCAGGTAGTCTGATTCCGACCGTTTTGGCAGTGCAGGATATCCTTATTTATTTGGGTTACTTGTAACGCGATAAACCATCTGGAAGATCTGATCGTCCTTAACCTGATACACATTTTTTTACCGGAAGGGCAAGGATAGTGCTGTTGACCGAATAGTTTTCAAAGTGTCCCAAACATTGTGAGTTGTATTCTTGAGTTTGTTTCGACAACTGTCACCTGCTGCATTTAATTTGCTCCACAGGACCGAGTGTAAGGGTTGATACACATGACTGAGTTCCGCAATGACAATCTGTCTTTAGCAGATGTAAAGTTAGCAACTTGCCTGTGCCCCAATCTAAACACATCGATTAGCTGTCAGTGCTTTTTTCAAGTGGCGCTACCAGTGCATACACTTGTGTTGGTGTGTTTTGTTTGACCTAGTCGGCATACAGGATTTTTTAGGATGCATGGATTACGTCGAAAAAAGTAACGAGAATCATGGTACATGCCGTGACATCCAAAAAGTTGTACAGTGGATCAGACATCATGGATCATTTGGTTTTGATAAGTGAGCAGACATGTGTAAACAGCCGGAACAGAATAAGACAAAGATCGACACGCAGTAAGCACAAGTGAAACAATTGATAGAGTTAAACCACCCCAAACGAAGGGTGATTACCTGTTCCAAACACAAGCTGTCATACTTTATCACTACTCATGTGATGATACCATTATAAACAGACATTTATCCAAAGGCAACGATGGTAAAAACAAAAACAGATAGTGTACGACTATCATCCACACAGAACGGCCAGGTTTCATAATCGTAGAGCAATATCGTGCGCACTATCGTCCCGTACGCCGCTCCTGTTTAACAGATGACGAATCTCATACCAACATTACAGATGTCTCAGGTAAAAAGTCACCCGTTGGGATTTAATGCTATTTAGGAAATTCCCTTCTCCAACTGCGGTATAAATTCCAAGGCAAACATACTGTTAATTAAACCCACACTGTCAGCATATAAGGCGAGTGCAAACACAGTATTCTGGAAGCCTTTAAAAAGTACTTCACACTTAGAGAATGCAAAAAAACAAACCATATTGTTTATATTTTTACTGTGATATAGTTTCACATGTTTAATAATCAGCGTCCGATTTTTAACAATCCCACAATTCAAGCATCATGTTTTTACAACAGTACACTCTCACCTATACATAAACAGACATGGGAATTCGACAGCTGCGATCAGTTTTGGGTGATGTTCAACCTATATGAAATATGATTACGTTGAGCATGTCGGAGGCCAAAGGGCCATGGAAGATACACTGCCCGCAAAAGATTATGGTATTCATCAGTCGAATTTGACAGGCAGCAGCAGATGATGTTGCCCACCTTCTCTCTTCCTCGTGGCCATCTTGGTAACTAGGTTGTTAGGTGAGTGCGTACAAGCCTGAAAGATATCCGCTCAATACCCATCTGTTTAGTTGTCACGCCAATGGATCATTGGAACGCATAAAAACAAGACAGACTCAGTTCATCAAAATACAATAATCAATTGCTTGCCAGGATGTTAGTAACAGGTCGAAATGGTTATTTGGATTTAGACTGTCAACCAACAAAATAACACTGTAAACGAATAGTCGTTGGCTGCAACAGATGAAACCGAAGCCTTTCACCGAAATTAACCAGTCGATGAGAAGTCGATGGGAAAGCAAGGGACAAGCTGGTGACTCAAAATATTGATTCCTGCGTTATTCAAACCAGACGAACGTGAGTGTTTTCTTAATACAGTAAACTGTACAGGATGAACTGGATTGTTATCTTGAATTTTTGACAAGACAGAGAAGTACATCTTTACCTTGTACGTATGATATCAGATTAATATGTCTCATCTAACCAGTTCGAAGTAAAGTTGTGAACCCCCCTTTTTATCCATGATTACTCGTTCACAGCCATCGCACCGCTGGATTATTTCTTGTTTACCTGATTCTCTGAAGGCAGGTCAATTCGAACAATAAACTGATTTGCAAGCTATTGATAGCCATTGTACAAATAACTCAAAAACAGAAAATGCTGTTACTCTGAATCTTGTAAAATTATTAGGGAAAGGATTGAAATGCAGATGTGCGTTTGAAGATATTGAATACGACAGAGATTGATGAAGAGCCATTGGGAGAAGAAATAACGGCTACTGTGAACATTCACTTCGAAGACATCATATTGAACATGTGGAGAAGAAAGGTACATTTTCTTCAAATAACGTAATACACCCGAGGTTAATCAGCCTTGTCACTGAAACAATTCGCAAAGTAACTAGTCGAGGACGAAAGACCGCATTTCAACCTACCTACAACACTTTAAATATGAAGAAAGCTCGGTATTCACAACTTACAGTAATTTATGGAAGATGAAAATTTTCAGCAAACGCCTTTCTTAAAATATCCGCATGAAACACTGTGATAATACACCATTCCGGTTGACCGGTTGAAGCGACGTACATCTATAACAGAAGACTCATTCCTCATTCGGCTCAGTATAATCAACTTCATCAAGATCACCATCATCACGAAGACTACCAACGCCAACAATGTAACAATGATTGACACCGATGCTGAGTGACAACGAATCTATCGTAACTGGCGCACGGCTGACCACACAGCGCAGAATGCTTCTTTCACAAAAGGTATTGTGGTCCAGATGCACACCGAAATTTCATGCCTAGAATCATGGAAACCTGATTCACTGTTGTGGATATGTTGATCTCAATAGCAGGTCAACTTCACCGAACCTCTTTTACACAAGCAGAACTGATCATAGAGGCGTTGTAAGAGCAAAATTGGGCTGACCTAAAGTTTATGCTTTAACTGTCCTTTGTATGTGTTCACTGTTGCTTTCAGTACACACTCTTCTTCGTCCTCTTTCATTCCAAGGTAGAATGACAACGACATCTTTCTTATGATTCATGCAGTTTTCACCACTGACGATTCCATGTTTTGAGAAACATGCTCCAAACATACCGTTCACTTTATATCAGTTTTCAATTCCAGATTGACTACATCATAAACCGACCACTGAAGTGGTGACTAAGTGGAATCAGTAAACTTATGAATGCTTGTGATCATCTTGATGTTTCGTTTTACAGAATGATTCAAAGTAAACTGTCTCGTCATTCAAGGATAGTTATGGAAATCTCACATTTGGAATGCTGAACCCAGCAACCGGTACTGAAGAGAGCTGACAAAAACATATTTACCGGCCATCTGACTTGTTCATTTGGATTGACATGTATAATAACGTGTATATTTATCAACAGCATTAGTGTGAGCAAACTTGGTTTGCGTTACCTGCTAACACTATCATTAGCCTGAATGTTATAAATGAATTCATAAGACCCATTTTCTACATCATAAATTAACATTTCTACCAATTAATGCAGCTATCGGAGAACGTCAACAAAAAGTACTTTAGAGATTCCCGGTTCAATGGTTGAAGTGAAGTCACTGGTAAGGTCAATAACCTTACTGTGAATTTCCAATAGACGCAAGGAACCAGTCACTTGTACCGTTAGAATTAGTCGATTTTGTTGAACAAATCTGTTTCTGTCCTTTTTATCATCGTAATGGAAGTTTACACACTGCTTTTACTTTAATCTGTGCTGATGCAGTTTATGCCAGTGTCTAGAAATCGTGCTCAGCAGACGACTATTTGAGGCGGATTGAGCGTGTGCAGGAATCCGTACTGATTCCAAAGTGCTCAGTTGAATGCTTTCAACCGAAATTCAATACCATTTCATGCCTTAGTTTTTGATCTTTAAGTAAACAAGTAAACGTACAAACCCAGCACTTCCGTCTTACCATACAATTCGCTAGTGACTTTCGGCGATTTATTGATCGATTCAACCGCGCTTGTGATTGCACGAAAATGCCACCTATGGGCTTCGGTTACGGTTGGATCAGAGTATGAACGAAAGCCTTTAGGTGTCTAGTATTTTGGCTAATATTTGGCATCCGGGTTTGAAAAAAAAAACTCTTTTTCGAAAGTGCCTGATTCTCAAACGTAGCACCAAAGTTTTCCAATACTGACCAATGTAGTTTAGTCCCTCTGATAATAACTTTTTCTCAAACGGTTATGCCCTTTTCCGAACGTCTTGCTTAGCGCAACAGAAAATCCTGTCCATTCTGTGCATGCCATTTTCTTTCTCGGTCTCTCCTGTCTAGTCCTACTGGGGATTGCAGCACAACTAGACTTTAATATGTGAACACTCGCAATTGGCTTTCATTTTGCAATTTGTTTATCAATCAATAGGATGACAGACAATAACGTTACACACTACCTTAATTTGATACACAGTGCCAATTCATTGTTTTTTATTGGCCCATCGATCGCGCTAATCACTAGTGTCCGATGGAGCCCATACGAATGTCACGTGGCTATTTGCGTCATTTCTGTTCTCTTTCCAGCGCGTCCGTACCCGAGACGTGGAATCAACATGTTCACAACATTGTAAGCCGGAGCCGTGCCGAACGAGCCGCCAGTCGAAAGCTTCGAGAAGACATTGGTAATGGTTTAGCACAAATCGGACAATTTTTAGCTGAACGTTGGGCCGATGTGAATGCGGCGCTGGCTCAACGCATCCGTGAAGTGACTGACGCACGAAACCAATTGCAATCCAGTCTTGGACACGTGAGTACACCATGCTACTTAGATTACCTCACGTTGTCTAGTTTTGAACAAATCCCTGTAAGGGTTGCAATATTGCAGATGTTTACTTGAGTAAAAGCTAACTGATAATGCGGGTAATTCAATAGTCAAATAAGATAGGTCAAAATGTTTAGAGTGAAAATGGGTGTCCATTCTAGGATGTAAATAGTTACCGACGATTGCTAACTGACGTTTCTCGTTGAGGCTGAGGAATTGTCAAGCAGTTCCTTATCTGTAAAAGTGTAAGAGTGTACCCCAGATCCTGATGTTTCGATGTTCAGTAATTTACCGTTATTGGGACCACCCGGTGCGTTGTCAGTACCAATCCTACAACTGCAAAATCACTACAAATAATATGAGCTTCCGGTTCAAACAATGCGCGACACCTTCCGTAAACACTAGTAGTGTTACATTTCACCACAATTGTAACTGAATTATCAGTGGTCATTTGTGTGCATGAAATTCACATATGTTTGGCTGAATGTATTCCTAGTTGTCATAGACTTTGTTGTGTGTAAATAAACTGAGGACGTCCTAAACGTAACTGTTCTCCCAAAAGGAACTCGATCGTGTACGCGCGCTTTTCTTTGCCACATCTGATGTGTCTGTGTGCACGTTATTTTAACAATTTGTGGTGTTCAGAATAGTCTAGTTTTGTATATCTTTTAAAAGGATACATATTGTCAAACCTTTACACCCATTATTACGGTGTATAATCAAGTAACAGTATCTAACCATAACTAGAGATGCAGTCCATTCGTGGAATGAATCTGGTCATGTTTATCATGGTTACCTTTTTCACCCACATTAATATACTCAAACTCCTGAAAGATGACGTTGATCAAGTACTTGAAACTGTGCTACACTTCAGGCAGTGCTCTGTTTGATAGTTAAGTTGATTTGAACTGCTGGTGCGCAACGTAGTTTTGGTGGAAAATTATTTGATTTAAACCAATTTTCGATTTTATTAATAAGCTACTGTGACAACAGATCCTTTTTTTAAAACCATAAAACGATTTGAATATGATTAGTCTTAGAACGATCAAGTATTTCGATTTTTCGAGTTTCTTCATCTGGCTTCACTTGTGCTTGTAGCGCAATAACCAATCACCAATAATGCAGTGTTTGAGCACAGTGTTTGTCTAATGTGGAGTCAGTCACTGTTTACTAATAGTTCACCCATGTGATCGCGGTGAATCGAACAAGTGTTGAACAAAAACAGATGATGATGTGAGAGTCTGTAGGCATCCCTGGTGACCTCACGAATATGACCATAAATGCGTTTATTCCAAGTTAATATCAGCTGAATCTCTAGGCACACAGGTATGTATAACTTTTGCGTAGGTTTTAAACAGTATTAATCGTGCAAATTGCTGATATCTGTATGGCATATAACATCAAAACCTACAACGAAACGGGTTTAAAACTTTGTATAAGCGGATCAACTTATGATGAGCAATCAGGGAAAACTTAAAGATGGGATAATCTTCGATTAAAACTAATAACCTTAAAAATCATCCGTGGATCGACCAAACGATAAGCACTACAATTAAAGCACAAGTTTCGCGTGATACAAAATTTCCTAACTAGTCATCGTCATCATTACCATCATCACCATCATTTTCTGCTTTCAGCCATAGCTTGTGGACGTCTTGTTACTGATATCATAAGCCGATTAGATGACACCACCCAGGTGGCTGACTTACTCGATAGTCTCGAACGGCCTGTCAGCTACAGCTAAATTTGCGTCAGTGCCAACCTAGTGGCCTTCTGCTTCCACTTTGTTACCGCCACAAAGTTACAGTGTGGTGCAAACCCTCGAAATAATACGGTGGTTCATCCACAGTATAGTAATGCGCTTGACAGAAGTCGGATTCTCCTCCTCGTCATAATTATTAACATGGAAAATCCTGGCCCCGAAAATAACGCGACTGTCTCCGTCAGTGGCTCCCAAGACAAATCAAAAGACGGGTGTAAAAAGCAATTTCGTTCCGGTCCAACAACATGTGCGACAAGGAGAAAAGTACAAGGTGTTTATGTGGTGCTTAACGACCAAAAGACACTCTCAAATCAGATAATCGAAAGACAGTTACTAAAAATAGTAAGTAGGGTCACTAAGCCATCAGTGAGTATAGCAGCATAAAAGTCGAACGGGTGAAAGATAGCGAAGTTTGTCTCTCGACTGTTCACAACACTTCCGCTCATTTTGATTGCTCGACTAAGGAGGGAGTTTTCGACGGAAGAAATGGACTCCCTAACGTAATGTAGCACCTTGATCGGTAGATTTAGCGTTACCTACTAAAACGAAAGTCCGCAACTGCATTTCGACTATCAAATATAATAGGGCTCCTGGCCCCACATGATCTTGTGCTGACACTTCTCAAAGAAAATGCAGAAGCGTTAGTAGGTGGCTTAACTCCCTTGGATGGACTCGTATGGACGACGGAGGACATCCTTCCTATTGGATCGCCACCTTGGTTACGCGCTCACTCGCTTGACCCAAAACCGAAAACTCAGAAGAGACGCGACTGCATTGTTTATTGAACGGGCGAGGCGAGACTAGACTAGGCCACAGAGGCTCTAAATTTATATGACAAAACGAATACCATAGATGGCCCACAGACATAGAGCGAATCAAATTAAAGAGTCATATATGACAGTCAGGGTGTCAACAAATAACGTTACAGGGGGCGTCAGAAGGCAGCGCGAGAAAAAACTGTCCAGATAGCGCACATGTGTTTGACCGCACACCTGCAATTTGATTGGCTGAGTGGAACCATACCACCACCCACGACCATACCATCCGAGCTGGGCTGGCCGATCGATGTGACGTGTCGCGTCTTGACTGTATCGTTCAGAGATGCGCCTCCTAACACTTCCGTGTTAGGGTCACTCGATAACAGTTCCCGTATTTATTAAAAACAAATTCAGGGGATCTTCGGAAAAACACAGGGGAATTAGCTTGATTTCAGTTATTACCACGGTTCTGGCATTCGCTACAATTCATCGATTTACTGCTGATCGAGAGGCAGAAATTATGGATGAACAGACGTCGTTTTTTCATGGACGAGGGCGTATTAGCCAAATTCCACTCTTCTTCAAACTTTGAGGCAACGCCATAAGTAACACAAGCTGATAATTGCCGTTTTCCTCGACGATGGTCTGATTTTCATGGTTGGAATTACTCAAACGCAGGGGTGTGCGGGACAAGTATGTAAACATACTGTTGGCGCTTTTTTCCCCTACTTCAGCTCAGGTTAGGGTTCACGGTGAACTACCTAACAGTTTCACCATCACCAGTCCAGTTTCACCATTTTTGTAAAACTCGTCGTAGACAAAATAATGGAACACTGCCGATTACACTCACAAAATACTACCGCACATCTCCTATCTGACAGAACTAACTAACAAGGCGTTGTTGTTTGACCATTTTCAAGCAGCACCGACAATGTTAAAACCCATTTCACGCTCTGCCAATTAATTCGGAATGCATCTCATAGACTCAGAGTACAATGTGCTTCTGCAAGATTGCTGCCGTTACTTAGATTTAATGCTGGCTAATGAAATTATGGAGGTTTTTAACCGGATTGTGTGCTAAGAAATTCACATGATCAGCTACGGCGGAGTTATAGGGAATGAAATAGAAGCTCGTGTCTCCAAGTCTAGGACGATATTAGCCAACCTGTAACAAAAGAAAGCCATTTTGCTGGTGCTTTAATATCGTGTATGTATGGTAAGAACAAGAGGCTGGTCACTGTTAGTCAGGTATCTCTTCGGGGATGAGGACCTTACGACTCACAGAGCAGGTGGCTGGAGACGTAAGGTGAGTAAGGTAATTCTGTCCAATTACAAGAATTCTGTCGTTGTTTGACCGAGTTGCGTTTAATGATGCGGGTCAGTGAAAGCCTCAAGGAAAGTTGTCTTGCTAATGACGCTTTACTGTCAGTTATAGCTTGGTTGTTTGTTTATTTGCGAGATGTAGATACGTTTATGTTTAATGTTTGAATATAGACGTAGCTATTTTTAGTAGTTGGGTTTCTCGCCTTTTCTTTCTGTTTCCATTCTTTCTCTCTGCACAAAGTTTGTCTTTTTCTTTATGGTTGTGTGACAGTTAAGCATCATTGTGAAAACCACTGAGATATATGATGATGAAGAGAAGAAATGCTTACCATATCATTTATCCAGTTCCGTATAATCTCCACGTTCTTTACAAAAGTTCTAAGTTAGGCAATATCGTCTGCATACTCCAGAACAGTCAGCTAATTAACTAGCAGAAGCTCCACTCAGAAATCCTCGGAATCGCTATGTACCACTTCCAGAAAACCGTCTATCACGTGGTGAAAAAAGGAGTGTGTAGACATCAACAGTACACGATTGGCCCCATTTACTTTAGTTGAGTTGAGTGTGCAGAACGTGTGCAATGAATTCAAGTGTATCCATCCAAAGTACCGGAAAAATGAGTTGATCATATCTGGTGTAGCTTGTCACACATGTAAATGAACATGTATCTACCCACTGAGTCCAAAATTAAAAATGTCAACAGAAAAATAAACAGCATATATTGATGGTTGGAAAAGTTGACCGCAACATCTTTTTTTCCAATGTGGTTACTGCGCATCTCCGCATTATTAGTATTTCCAGTGTGTAGTGTACAGTTCTCATTATTTGCATTCCCGAATCTTTATCGAGTCGACGTGTTTGTGAAATAGTTGTTCCAGTTGGAGCCATTCACATATTCAGAGATGAGTCAAGCAAAAGGAAAATAAGATTATTAATATTTGTGTTTCAACAAATAACCACGCATTACGAGCACACTAAACCGGTTCTGTTGAGCTACTGGGATGTGGTAAACGGGACAAACCAATTAGTGGTTCCCACTTACCCAAATAACGCAAGTGAATTAGCTTGTTACGGGAAGAGGCAAGCAGCCTCCGTTCATTTATTGCAAGCCGTGGTTGCCGTGAGTATATTTTTGTTTGTGTTTAAACTGCACTTCAACATTCAGCCTATGCGCCGTGTAGTGTTGTGAGCCAAGAACACGGATGGTACAAGGGTTATCTATTCAAGAAAGCAACACATGGGTTAAGCGCTTAAGCAGAACAACAAACAAAAACACTCATTTTCATACGGTACTCGGCCCAGACCGTCTCGGTTGCTACAGACGTCAATGCTCAGTTCCTTTATGTAGCAAGGAATAGTTTGTGCGATGCTGCAGTCCGATGTTTCTTCCTGTATTTTTTCTGCGGCTACTTCGATGTCAAAATGTACGCTCTGGTCCCACTACTGAATAGCAGTCGTGTGAGTAGTATATTACGATCACTTATCCTCACTGCGCTAGTATATGTCCCATCCTGTGGTATGATGGCTTACAAGTTTGGCAGTTTAAAGTTTCACTTTGACGTGTACAGGAACATTTTCAACAGCAACAGAATACTCTGATTGACCGGCAATAGCGACAGACGAAGCATGGTTATCCTGACACTTGTTAAGTGGCTTGTTTGACCGGTAGCCAAAGTGTGTCAAACTACATCCTAATCTAACGATCAGTTGATAGCGTGCTCTCACTTTTTCTAACTTATTATGTTGCAACAGTGGGACGATCAAACGAAATATTTTCGTTAACGCTGATAGTGATTGCAGACGGATGCGAATTCAGTCTGGTCTACTGTGTGACCACTGTGTTGTAGTGGACACTATGACCTTTTCTGCTACCTTGGCGTGGTGGTCAGGCTTGTGCTGACTGCGACCTCGGTCGTTGCAGGTTCAACCCTGTCAGGTTGGCCAAAGGGGAGCAGCCAGACAAAAAGCAGATGCGTCCGTTGTGAGGTGTTCGTTGTGTGTGGTGTCAGTCTGTTGCGTTTCGGTTCGGTTTGTTATTCTATTTTTTGCCTGGTCTGATTCTCTGTATGTGATTGGTTTGTCTATGCAGTATTATCTCTATGTGAATGTACCGAATGTCTTGGGATGTGACTGTCGAGCCTGTCCTGGATGGTTGATGCTGCTACGTGTGTGTCACCTGCTGCCTTGCGGTACAGGCTTTTGAGCCAAAGGCTTTGGTTGAGGGCCCTAATCGCTCTCC
>JTDE01021137.1:14399-50117 GCA_014338405.1 Paragonimus skrjabini miyazakii
AGAAAAAGTGCATGAACACGAATTTGCTGAGAGCAAGAAGTTTGTCTTTCAAGCTCATTCTCATACAGGACGACAGAGAGCGCCAGTTACATAACGTAGCTGATGTAAATGTAGATCGGAAGGTCTGGTGAATCGTAAAAATGATTATTTTTGCTGTGATATCACTTTTGAAAAGCCAGCGGACTAATATTGCTTACTTCTTCACAGTAGTGCTCGTTTCTCATGGGTTTGCATTACAAAACGATTAGGATGACCATTTTCTCATTATACCTATTAACAACAAACTTTAACTTTTGTTTTAGTATACTTACAGAACGACGCTTCTTTGTTTTTCTTATCAAACTAACCACTAGTCTGCGCTTCTACTTTAACTATGAAATTTGGTACGCTGACCGGTCAATGTTGTTTTGAGATACACGGAACGTTGTAAATCATCATCAGACAATCCTTTCAAGCCTATATGTAGAAACTGAAACTCGTTAACTGATTCCAGATCTGAAACAAACATGAAGTTCTTATGCGCTTCTTTGGAAGAGGTAAATGCATGCGATAACCTGTCGGCGATGCCTATCACGCTGACAGAAAAACTTTTTCCCAATTGTACGACTCAACTGCAAATCCTTCAATATGTTTGTGAATACACCAGCTAATAGTGAACGTAATGAAAGACCCATTGTTATTCCGTCAGTCCGCCAATAGTGTTAACCGGCAAAGTTAAACGGTAAACTAACATGAAGTGCAAACTTGGGCGCTGAAATATTGAACTGTGTTTCATTGTTCAATACAATCTTAAATAAAATTCGACAGTCTCTAGCAACGGAATATTTGTGAACAATAAGGGTACTTTTGGGGGTGCATATACTGATTACACACAATAACACCCTCTATACCAGAAACATAACCACACAGATCACCCAGTTTACGGTGCACAGGGTCCAATAACTCAGTTAGTCACTTTTATTCCATGGCATGGTGGACTATAACGGTTAGAGATGCGTTCCGATTGCTATCCTATTTTGTAAACAATTGGTAAGTCGTATAGACAAGGATTAATACAGGAGATCGACTTGAGATGTTCAAATGTCACTTCAATAATCCCTGCTTGCTGCAAAAATTAATTAGAACTATCTGAAATTCACCATTTGAACAAAATTGTCTGATCCTTTCCAATTTTGGGATAAAATGATAGGTAAACTATTATTATAACCTTTCGTTTCATGAATGATCTTCCATGGATATCGGTAGTTTCACGGAGTAGAGCTCAAACCGTATAGTTGTTAGGACCAAAGAACATATCAACTGATTCATACGAATATCCTGGCCATCAATGGTACAATTTCATTCGCACAAACATCGACAGCTGACTTCCGTCAGTGGATATAACTTTATTACACGCTCATGATTGTGTGCACTGGTTTTATTTTTGTCTCTGGCCAGTTGGATAACTAAGTTCGTTTTTCAAAATCGTAATATTTAGCATTTTTGTACCGATTTGTCGATACTCTGTGAGTAAGCTTGAGAACAGCATAATCTTGATGACTTTTTTCAATTCTCTGCTACCTTGCTCAGACTTTACAAGAAATATTCGATACAGAACGGGAAATTGAAGCGTTGAAGGCAGCAATTCGAGCGAAGGAGGCCTATCTGAAAACGGCTACCAGTCGATTGAACATTCGACTTCGCAGACCCGGGATGGAACACGTTTGCGATGCCGCTCAAATGCAGTGAGTACACAATGATAACCACCATCACCAACTACACAGTAGATCAGCTTCAATAAGCCATGACCAGTCGTTCTGATCTCAAATATCCTAGGGTTTTGAGTCCTCCGATGTAGGACTGAGATGGCGAGAATCGATGAACTTCCCATACAAGTGGCGTTTTTAATGGCCGTTGGTGTGCAACCTGCTTTGCCTTGTCAACAACCAAGTCAGATTTCGCACAGTTCATGTGCTAATTTACTCTCTGCAAGTAACATAGCTACCTACTAGGAAAACAGATCATGTGCAAATCGATATGTTGCTACACGATTTTAAGTTTCGTTGTCGCTGTAGTTTATGGGGGACAGAATGTATTAACTTTGAGTATACAGTTTAAATTTCAAAGTGGGGTTCGGTTTCCTTGACGAGATCCAACGTAGTCCGAACAAACCGAGATTACGGACTTGAGAGACTTCAGCTAATCAAGCCTGCACTCCGTACACGTTTTTCGAGTGATAACTAGTAGGTAAAATCAGACATTTCAGCGGATCGACTAACGAAGTCCTGAAAATTGACTCAGGTAGATAAAGTTTGATGTCGCCGTTAATGGCGCTTGTGTGACACGATTTCACTGGTCGATTCACACCTACACATAAAACTGAGCCGATCCGGTTTGAGAGTATATGCTTTCAGTAATACACGTGAGATTCTTCATTTAGTGATGACTAGACCATGAAAAAACAACCTACGCGGTGGCCATTTCTGACAGTTGTATCAGTTTTAAAAAGACTGATAATAATCCGATATAAGTGAGAAACAGTGAGTGAACTAACGTCAATCCTGTTCACTATGTTTTTAACAACCTAGGTTGCCGGAGCACTTTGTCGTGCAACTGATACCCAGGGTATGCGATTGACTGTCAGCTTGCCATGGAAGATCTCTAATGAAAATTATCACCATTTTGCGAACACTGTTGATCAACTCAGAGTAGACGAGTATTACTTATATGGCGCGGGGCACGAGGATTTAGTGCAAAGAGAAAACTAAGAGGACTTAGCCACAAAACAACAGCGTTTAAATTCAAACAATCCACCCACAGGTGCCCACATTTTGCAAATGAACAATCGACCGATATGTGAAGGTCAGACATCAACAGCAAAAGAGCTTCCTGACGTATTTCACTGCCCAGCGTCATTAGGGGAACTTCACAAACAAATCGGCCAAACAACGACAACATTCTGGCCACTGAACAGAATTAGCCGCCATCTCATTTACCGTCTCCAGTAACAAACCACGCGAAGCGCAATGAGCCCAGTGCAGGAAACAAACCTATCCAACAATGACCAACCCCTAGTAAACGGCTACACTTCTCTACGTCAGAACATCATCTGTCCACCTCGCGCCTTAGGCCAGTCGAAAACAACATCGGCAATGAATGTTCGGTTTGGCAGATGACTAGTTGGCATCCTTAGCACATCGCTCAATCATTTCAGTCTGTGAAAGCTCAGCGATTCCGTTAAGGAAACAAGGACCCGTTTCCTGACTTATTCGTTGTTCACGCGCTAGCGTAACCTGATGTGAGCGATCGTACGCAAACGTCGATTGTCTAATACCTGCAAATGAGTCTCGTCCCCTACCTTGAGTGGCCAATTGCCGCAGACGTAAGGTAGCTCAGCATTCAGTCACCCTATATAAGCGATACTCAAGCCCCAGAAAGATGTCTCTCTCTTGCCAGAGATTGCCCAATACCGTCCTAGACTTGGAGACAGGAGCCTCTGTTTCATTCCCTATACCTCCGCCGTCGTTAATCATGTGAATTTCTTAGCACACAATCCGGTTAACAACCTCCGTAACTTCATTAGTCAGCATTAAATCTAAGTAACAGCAGCAATCTTACAGAAGCACTTTGTACTCTGAGTCTGTGAGATGCATTCCGAATTAATTGACAGAGCGTGAAATGAGGTTTAGCATTGTCCCTGCTGCTTGAAAATGATCAAACAACAACGCCTTGTCGTCAGCATATTTTGGATCAGTTAATGGTCGAACCAAGTAGGAAGTGCTCGGTGGTATTTTGTGAGTGTAATCGGCAGTGTTCCATTATTTTGTATATGGCGAACTTTACAGAAATGATGGAAGTGGAGTGCTTTGACGCGAACAGCCCTTAGTGCTGAAACTTTTGCGCAACTCACCGTAAACCCATGTTTTTTGTAAAAGTCCGTGACTCTTTTATTGTTTATGTAAACCAATTTCGAGTGATCTCATCGCAGATTTTTTCCCGTCAACCACATAAGTTGAAGCCTGCACTGGTATCTCTCCGTCTGCTTCGAAATTACCGACAGGAAGTAATTTGAGCCACAGCCCCTTTGCGACAGAGAGCTAAAATGGAACAATGGGCTTCGGGTTTAATGGATGTTTCTAATGCTACTGATCAGGACACTACGTTGCATGTTTACGGTGGTAATGCAGTGAAGACATGAGGCGAGCTAAATTGACCTTCAGAACTTTCCGTCCTGCGCTGTCAGTTTTTTGAGCCTATTGTGTTATTGGATCGTCGCATTGATTACGAGCTCAGTCGCTAGACCCAACACCGAGAAGTGAGAAGAGACGCGGCTACACAGTTTATTGGAAGAGCGATACAAAATTCGGCCATAGAGACTCTAAATTTATGGGACAAAACGATTGCCATAAATGGCCGGCAGACATAGAGCGAATCAAATTAAACAGTCATATATGGCATCCAGGGGGTCAGAGCAAATCACGTTACAGGTGGCATGAGAAAGCAAACGCGAGAAAACAGTCCAGACAGCTCACATGCGTTCGGCCGCACGGCTGCAATCTGATTGGGTGAATGGGACCATGCCACCATCCACGACCATACCATCCGAGCTGGGCCGGCCGATCGATGTGGCGTGATGCGTCCTGGCTGTTTCGTTAGGAGATGCGCCTCTTAGCATGTGTATACATGCTGTCTACCTCACCGATAGCTTTAGTGGCAGATAGACATACTAGGCGAGTATCACGGATAAGCCAGAAGTTATTTACAGTAATCCATGAGGATAAAGCGTTTTCTGTGATTATTCGGTCATACTGTAAATTAACTGGATAAATACACTAGTATGTGCTCTGTTAGGTCGGTTTTGATACTTCTCACTCTGACGTCTTTCAACTCGGTTGGACTGACGCGAAAACGCTGTCGAGAAGAAGTGTGCTGAGGAATCCGGTCATCTGTCGTAACTTTTTCTGATTGATGCATTAGACCAGTTTTTGTTATCCCTAGTCGTCTGCAGACTGAATGTTTGAACAGACCAGGTTAAAACTGCCGATGAGATTTTGATTTCTATCGTTTGTCTCTCTGTAGCAAATTTGTACGCATGATTGGACTTTTCTTTTCTTTCACTGAGCTGACTCGCATGTATCATCGAGGAACAAATGTTCGTGTCATTAACCCTGTAACCCGGAAGATTGAAGTTGTCTTTTAACAAGGAAAAGACGACCCAGGAAACCAGTTAGCTAAAATGTTTCCATTTCAAGTAGTACATAAGTAAGGCCGATGGTCTAATTGACAAAAACCCAGGTCATACCATAAAAGTGTTGGTTTAAGACCTTTAGCTTACAACCTTCTCATCAGAACCAGTCTGGATGAGAAGGAAATCGATCTCTGATAGTGTTCCATTATTTTGTATATGGCGAACTTTACAGAAATGATGGAAGTGGAGTGCTTTGACGCGAACAGCCCTTAGTGCTGAAACTTTTGCGCAACTCACCGTAAACCCATGTTTTTTGTAAAAGTCCGTGACTCTTTTATTGTTTATGTAAACCAATTTCGAGTGATCTCATCGCAGATTTACATTTAGCATCTTGAAACAATGGCATTCTTTTTCTTGTTAGCAATCAAATAAGTAATTCAAACATGTTTAGCTTAATGTGACATGAAACTTGGGATATTTACTAATACATAGTTACTTAGTACGAAGTTTCTACGAGCTCAGTGGCTTCGTATATAAATGCTTCCGAAGCTGTTACTATCATTTTCATTCATTCCGCAGACTTAAATGTGAAGTAGCCCAAATCAAAGATTCCATCCGCGAACTGAATCAGCAATTGTGTCGCGCACAGGACGTACTTCAAGAACTGTTACGTTTACGAAGTGCAAAGGAGGCTGAATTAGCTGTGAAAAACAACAGCATTTTTATCGATCGGGAAAAGTGTCTCGCCTTGCGTAGCAACTGGCCAGGCGGTCCAACCGCCAAAGCCTCGCACGGTGCGCCTTGTCCATGTATCAACGCAAACACTCCGGCAGCCGCATCGATCAAAGCATGCGCTTGCTAATATCAAGCCCAGTATTGAGAGCTTTGTACAACCTACTCAACTATACATACCAATCGGATTCATGGCACACTGGAATTCGCACAAACTACACAGTACCTCAACACATACCTCCGTTTTTCGTACAGTATGATTAATGTACGCTTTTATTTTACCTTCATGATAAAACGCTATTAAAAGTTATTTCCATGAATACGTCATCAGTAAGCTGACGAGAACACTTACTCGACAAAAATAAACGAAAAATATTCTGACTAAAATGCCTTCGTTTTTGTTAACCCTATTCAAGGACACTCCGTGAATGGGGTCATATGAAACAACAGGTAAGTCGGAATAGATCACGATAGAAGATTTGGTGACGCTATGCACTATGCAGTCGTAACGATTTCATACAAACTAAATCGTGATCGGATTCGGTTCATGATTAATTACTTGAAATAAGCTCAGCTTGTAATCGTTCTAACAACAAGGGGATTTCCAACACTCATTCGTATTTCCCGAAGATCATGTGACACGGTAGGAAAGTTTTTTTCGTCCTAAACCAACTCCGTCCTCGAGAAAAATGATTAGTCCAATCAGAATGAGCGTAACTCTTCTGAACGATAGAGGTGTAACCTTGGCTATTTGTTTACCTATCCAACCTTTATTCCGCTATGCTCATTGGTGGCTTAGTGACTCTAACTATTTTTTTCGGTAACTGTTCTTTTATTTTATTATTCGAGAATGTCTTTAGGTCACTACTCACGATATAAATACTTTGTATTTCTCGCCTTGTCATACACGTTTTGGGGTGGAACAAAGCTGTTATTTGCACGCGTCTTTTGGCTTGTCTTGAGAGAAAATACGGGCACAGTCGCTGTATTTTCTAGACTGAGATTTTCCGGGTTAATTATTACCGGGGAGTGAATCCGAATTTTGTCAATCGCACCACTATATCGAGGACGAACCAGCTTATCTTTTCGAGGGTTTATAACAAAAGTCTAGGTACCTTACCTAAGTACTTTACCTAGTTTAGACAATAAACACTGAAAAGTTGTGACCCCTGTAATATAAAAGAAGCCTGGTGAGAATACCTTTCCATCAGGCGCGGAAGCCTTGTACAGACGACAATCTGCAGCTGAAGTGAAGCACAATGAAGCGTATTTTGTAGATTAGTAGATAACTTTGCATGTTACTAAGAAATACAGTAGCGTCATTTTTATAAAAAGACAAAAACGGTCTTCAAGACGACAATATACGTAGGACTCCTGTTTCTAAATGGAGGCTCCTGAATAATGACAAATAGTTAGCTAAAACTGAATGCATTCGAAACCAACAACGCGCCAACCGTAAGTATACTACAGCTAACTAGATGTCTACCCATCGCCTCGGCTACAAACAAACCCCCGTCAAATCACGTTGTCTATACAATTATTCATGTGTTCATAAGAAGTCAGTTATGCGAACATCTGTTTTCGGTAATTCTCATCGGGCTTTTACAATTACATAGAGTGAATGTGTTTTATAGATGAAAAATTAAAGCAAGTGAAATAGGTTGTCAAGATTGTTGGTAATATCTTACGGGAATCTTCTTTGTAGAAATTTGAAATAGTTTGTTCCCTTGATGAACTTGAATAAGGCAATAAGAAGACGCAATTCATATGATGTTCTCCGGAGTAACATTTCGTACATTCAGGTCACACATGGACATGTAACTAATTTTAAACGAGTCGAAATTCCACAGACCGGAAGTCATGGCTTAAGGGATTAAACAGACAGGCACCAAAAATGAAAAATCAAAATTGTGGGAATGCCGACTACCAGGGTAGCCGCAGTGTCAACATAAATTATTGGTCATTAAACGGCACAATCCCCCCCTCTGTGTTCAAAAACAATTTATGTTGACACTACGGCTACCCTGGTTGTCGGCATTCCCACAATTTTGATTTTTCATTTTTGGTGCCTGTCTGTTTGATCCCTTAAGCCATGACTTCCGGTCTGTGGAATTTCGACTCGTTTAAAATTAGTTACATGTTCATGTGTGATCTGAATGTACGAAATGTTATTCCGGAGAACATCAAATGAATTGCGTCTTCACATTGTTTTATTCAAGTCAAATAGATCATCAAAATCATAGACATGGGGTGCATCGCAGCCTACTGGAGGGGGTGGGAATGTTGGTGAATGTGTGGCATAATCCTCATGCCTGCCGTAAGACGTGCATTCGGCGATGTCAAGTGGTTCACGTCCCTTTAGGTTTCAAGTGGCTGTGGAATAGTTGGCCAAGGGAGATGTAGGGATTGTACGAACTGTTTTGGGCACACGGACAGGGGTTGTAGAGTCTGATGGCAATTGCCTGGGCCGTTGATAACAGTCGCAATCCAATAGCTATGGAGTGGGCTTGACGAACCTTGTGGATGACTCGTAAGGCTTCATTCGGCTCAATTTGATGACCAGTGTCAATTAGATGAGAACCGATTGCACTGGAACTGGGCTTTATCGAACCGTTGCGAAGCCACTTTGGGAGGTATTCACGAATCCCTTCTGATAACCGCCTTGTGGTTCCCCCAACGTAACCTGCTTGACAACAAGTGAGGGAATAAATACAAAAGGACGAAGAAAACCTAGGCAAGCTATCTTCGAGGTGTGGCACCAGTACCCGTGCTGCAAGATAGACACTATCAACTGCATTACAAACACGGCGGGTGAAAGTTTCACTGGTAGCATCCCAGTTGTATAATTGGGTAATAAAAACAGACTTTTTATCCACCGTCTGAACAATATCATCTCTCACTTTGGGTTGCATGTTTCTGTCCAGGAATCGTTGTGGATATCCATTTTGACTTAGCACATCCTGAATGTGCTGGAGTTCATCCGATAGAGTATCTGACATTCATATCCTTTTGGCTCTGCTTGTTTAGCAGTAAAAAAATTCCGCTTATAATTCAGCGGAACAAAGCTGAGGAAGTGCGTGTACTGGCCAGTCCATGTTTCTTTTTATTCTTCTTCTTCTTGTGTTGTCGGCCGAGAACGTGGAGGACACACGGATTGCTCGTTCGGAAAACCAGTACATGAGTTATGCGCCTCAAATTGGAAACCAAAAATTCGCTGATTTGTATATAACATTGTTTCAAGAACGTCATGGTTGCAACGGTTGCCAGTGCCTACTTCCTGTATGTACCGATAATCAGTTCACGCCAAATTGCACTTCAGTGCCTTCTTTTTTTCCCGCGGTTACTCCAATACCCAAATACACGCCCGTGCCAAACTACTGAACAGTAGAAGTGTGAGTAGTACAGTGCGATCTTTCGTGCTCACTCCACTCCACACACACCCGCAAAGATTGTTCCAGTTGCAGCAAAAGCCGTTCAGGCTCCATTCATTTTCTCGACGACCTGCGTACCAGCCTCGGTGGTGTTGATGCTTTAGATGTGCATTCTCTTCTGATCGGTGTGTCATACCATTTACCAAGCTGGCTTCCGTGCACTCAGTGTTGATTCTTCTCATTTTTAATCAGATACACTGGACCACGGCGGTCCACTACTACATACGGTCCCCTCCACTTTGCCAGGAACTTCCTCGATCCGGGTCATTTTGCCTTCAAGTTCCGCCGGTCCTTATATTTAACTTTCGAACCAATTTCAAACACAGTATTTCGACTTGGTAACTCTGCAGTTGACTGTTCCTGGGATACTTTTTGTGTGTTTGTCAAGTTATAATTGACCAACCTCCGAGCTTCTGCTAATTCACGCATGCTCATCTGTCGGCCTTCCCATAAACCAATCTTTTGATCGACTGGCAAGCGTAGCACTCGAATGGCGACTTCTTCGTTGTTCCTCGTGGCAAACAGCGGTGGGCCATCACAATTAGTGGTAGCGTATCCTCCCAGCTTCCTTCTCTTGCCGCCAACCAATCTCTGAATGTGCGATTGTTTTCTCTCGTCACTCTGTTTGATTGAGGATTGAAGGCGTCGTATAAATTTTCTTGATTTTCAAGCGTTCCAAACAGTTCCGAAGCTCCTCACTTTCGAAGCAAGGGACTTGATCAGTCAAGTTGCTTCGCGGTACTCCGTGATCCAAAACGATATGTCTCATCACTCTCATGCATACACTCTTTGTACGCTTCGATCTATCTTGTGAAATGTTCAGTCATGACTATGATGTACTAGTATTGGGACGTGGTTACTGGACAGAGGCCCATCACATCTATAGACCATAAGTCCCCAATTTTCCTGACGGGGATTGGTTGTGTGGGATACCGATTGAAGTGATTAGTGCTCTTCAGTAGCTGACATTGCTGGCGTGCCAGCACATAATTGTTAACATCCTTCCCGGCCAGTATGCCTTTTGTTTCAATATCTCATAAGTTCGGTGATATTCAGTATGAGCCAACCGATGACATTCCTTCACCATTGTCTCACTCAACGCCGTCGATATAAGAGGCACGCCTATTCCCTCCCACACTCGGTGCATCAAAATTCTGGCACTATTCAACCGCAAGTCTAACCAGTGTATTCTGAAAGTTTTCACTTTCGGATTTACATCGTATTCTGGTGGCCATTCTGCCGACAGAAGGTGGTCAACCAATGCCCGGATTGTTGTATCCATCCTCTGTGCTGCTTGTAACTTTCCGGGATCGCTCTCCAGTTCAATACTATTAACTTCGATCACGTCCCTGTGGATTTCATCCATGTGGTACGTTCGGGAAAGCAGATCGGGAACGGTTCTTTCTTCCAGACACATGGCGAAATGTGGAATCGTACCCCTGTACTCGTAATGCCTAACGAGCCAGCTTTCCTCGTGGGTCCTTCGCCGATTTATTTCACTCCAACGGTTTGTGGTCGGTCTCCACTTGGAAAAGTCGGCCAAGCAAGTATGGCCTCCTTTTTCTCCACAGCTCAGATATCCATCTGCCTAAAAACAGGTTTGGCTTTTAGACTCCACCCTCAAAGGTAGTTAGTTTCCTATCTGCGGCTGCCCTGGCAGTCATTAGTTTCCTGCTTTTTCTTCTCATGTTCGTCTGTTTAATCTCATATACCGTGTTAAACGGTAAACGACTGTGTGTAGCCCAGCGATGTAATATGCATAAATTCCTCTCTGGTACCTTACTCAAAAACAGAACAAACAGAAGAGGTCCGGGTATGGAACTTTGTGGCACAGCGCTGACTATACAATAACAATCCGAAAATGTCACGTCCATTTTGACGTTAAAACGGTGGTCTTGGAGGTAATCAGTGAGCTACAAGACTAGAGGTTTTTCTACGCTATAATTGCAAAACTATCTGCAGAGCGTCAAACGTTTTAATCGGCCGAAAGCCTTGGAAAAGTCTGGTAAAACCAATTGAACTGGCTTGCCTTCATCAACTGCCTTTGTCCAATCACCCCGAGCAACGAGTAAATAGGTAACACTCGAGAATACACCTGAACCCACTGTTGATATAGTGCTCCCGAAGAAGAAAAACCTAATGTTAGGAAACATTTTCACAAGGTACTTCCCCCAGAAAATCAAACCTTGTGAAACCATATACAAAACGCTTATGAGGATTGGAATAAGTACACCCTTCCCGAAGAAGTTTCTTGACAATCGTGTGGAAACAAACACAGTTGTGGTGTATACCATTCCCATGGTCTGGATTTGAAGTTCGACCACAATTTACCGAGGCAACCGTACTGCTGTAAGAGCAAACCCCGACTATAGTGCTGCTTTTGGGAAAAGATTAACTGGGAAGTCTGTTATACTGTAAGTGGCGAGATTTATTACAACGGTGGACGAATACTGTGTATGAATGATCCACCCACAAGCCTTGCAAACACATTTTTAGAAGTCGCAGTTCCCTCCGATCGACCCGGTTTCATTTGTTCCTGAGCCCCAGTGTAACTAACTGCTCGTCATTGTTATTTTCACAACCCATATCCAAAAGTACAGATTCTTCCGTTCATTTTTGGTCATTGATTTCCACCCACTTGTTCGCAAACCCGTTGCCATCTGTCAACCGTAACCTCCCCAGCCCTGTAAATACGGCTTTCTTACGGGCCGCCAAGAAACCGTCAACAGCCAATCGGTCTACCTGAAGACCGGATATTTTGGCACACACCAGGTCGATCCAATCGCATTTCATCGGTTCATCCTTGCCAGTAGGTCGACCGTGTTTTTAGTTGTCGCGTATTTGGACACTTGACGGTCTGTTGCGACTAATTGCTGTAGTTTATCCGGTGATAGCAAACAAACTGAGGTTTGTTTCCGTACTCGATCATACTGTTTATATTAATAGTACCACGTTTCCAACAACGTGATTTGGTTCTGCTGTTTTGTGTCGTTGGGTGTACACACGTCGCCCAAAGTTCGTCGGAAGAACTAACAAGCCTGTAAATAGACTGAACTAAACGACCGTACTTATCAGTAGTTCGTCTTCACCTACTGGAGGAAGCTAACAATTTTAAAAAAACTTTTCCTCCAAAAAAAACAGAAGAACAAACGGTTGAAATTCGCTGTGCCTGATTGTTGAAAACGAAACGCTGTTTATTTACGGCGATTCTTGCAGGGTAATTTCATTATACATTCTGTTCCGCTTCTACGTTGACTGGGTTTCATGAAACCACGACACTCGCTGAATCCCAAAAATAAACAGTTCTCCACTCTCTACAAAGTGTTCCTTCTAGGAAGAAATGTAGTTTCTTCCAACTTGTTAGCATTTAGACATTTCACTTAACTCACAGTGACTCTCGATCATCTCTCACTGTCCGTACTGTTTTTCCTAGACGATTTTGCTCATTGTGGGTTTTTTTGTCGTTGAGTCCTCATCAGATAACGTAACTGTTCAGCTAGTTTTGCCATCAGCATTTTTTCTATTCCATACCGTTTATTATCTTTTTTTGTTTATATGAACCCCCCAAGAACCTTGAGCGCACACGGTTGGTGTTTGTACTGAACGACTGCATTCTATTCGATGTGAACAAATTGTACTATCCATCCGGTGGTGTTCACCACATATTGTGGTGAACTGCCAAATCGGAGGTGTGAGTTTTCCAATTTTTGGGGGAATACCTCAACGTGGCGGTGAGGTATGTCCAAACGCCTACAGCGAGCGGATCGCGAACAACACGGGCGACCGGACCAGCCATTGCTCAGCGATATCAGACCAACGGACAAGGGATGACTAGCGAGTAACCCCTCACGGAAGACGTCGGCCACACACACAAATCAGACAGAAGTGCACATGATGTGTGAACGGAAACCGGAGGTGTCTTGTGGATCGGAATTCCCATTCATAAACGCGAACGCGCGGGTGGCGTGGCAACATATGAGTTTGACAATAAAGATTGTGCTTTCTTGGATGCCTCTTTGTCACAATATGAACGGTCACGAACTGACTTTCCGTAGTGATATTGATTGATCAATTATGTGTCATTCAGAATAGTCAAAGTTGAAACGCCGCCGAAAAATATTCAGCATTATCGCTGCTGTCCTGTGATTTATAGAACTTAGCTGCAATCCGTTACGGACTTTGAGTTTGTTTGTGAAACGTTTTAGACAGCTATTGAGTTGATTGTACTAGGTCTCAGGTGCCGGACGCCCGGGACAACTGATGAAAAATCTTTGTAACTGACAATTCACTTGAATGTTGTGTCCCTAGTAGAAGGCGTTTCCTATAGTAAGAGATACGGGGTTATTCAGTGGAAATACTTTAACCATAAGCAACTTAGTCCAATGAAATTCTTTCTCATAACATTGCTCATTTACAACACTAATCTTCAAGTTCACAATGGTAATACTGATTTAAAACAATCGCTGTGCTAAAAAGAAATAGAAAGGACTAAACAGTTTGCAGTTAATTACAAAGTATAGAAACCAGTTTTGAGACCATGTAAAACTTACTGACCTTTCTCCCAACCACAAGAAGCTGATTCAATGTTAACTGTTATATTCTCGCGAAACCCCTCAACTCATAGTGAGCTTCAATCACTTCTACGGGGCTGTTGGAGCCAAGTTTCTTTTCTAAGACCCTAGGAGTAACCGTGTTGTTCTAACTTGTGAAACATTCATTGCTCCCCACTGGCGTATTGGTGGTTTGCTAGTCACTGCTCTGCTCCCGCCTCACTGGTAACTTGCTGACGATCAACCATTTTCACCTGTCATCGGAAGTCACATTGTTATTGGGCTCCACAATGGCTTTGTTTTGATTACACACGTGATCAACCGTGTTTGTCCATCCTCTATGATGATGTGGGTGAATCTAGAGACTTTCGAACTAAACACCAGTGACCACTAAGCGTGACGTCATAACAGAACATGAAATAGATGGCGACAGGGATGTTTTCTGAAGGTTTGAAGTTGATTCTACAATAGTCTTTCAGTCTGATGGACAGAACGTCAATCTCTCGAACAGTAGTTCCGTCTGCTTCCAAAAATAATATAGCGGAGACAGTGGTAGAAAGCATTGCAGAATTCGTATAAGGTTCTGCCTGTGATGTCATCTGCGAGACATGGTTCAAATGTTGTGAGGACATTGTTCATGCGGAATTTTCTAACCAGGACGATTCATGGAAAATTATTTTATTGCTGCGGGACTGTCGAAAACACAAAGTATATTAACTTCAGTCTTCCAAAGATCCCACGCAATTTCAACCCCACTTAAACTGTTCAAATATTCCATGCAGACCCTTCACCATCCGTTATCATTGCTTCAGACTGATGAAAAGAGATGGCGAAGTATTCGTCCGGTGTGTAGACGTTTACAATCGCAAATGCAAACGGTTCAAGCTGCGTGTGATTATTACGGAAGATAAGTTCAAATATTTAATTTTTATTGACCGCATATAATCAGTGACTAATGCAGATATACGAACTCGTATTTTGTTCAAAATCGAACATGAAACAAACATCACACTATTGTTGATCACAACTGAATATCAACCTCAAACGTGAAACCTCCATGATTCACCAATTAGGCTGCCAAAAAGTAACCCGTATTACAACAATCGGACATACATTGACGTTCCGCAGCCCATACAAACAACCCGCCGATCTCATCAAACAGCTTCTAACTGCATGTTAGCATTGTGATGAACGGTATTTTGTACGATTTTAAGCACTCACAAGGTAGGCCATGAAAACAACCACTGCTCATCTAAACAAACAAGAAATAAATATTTTGTTTGTCCAGTGTCCAAGAAGCCGGTGAATCGTTTCAAAAGTTTATTGACCACTTGTAGATTAGATGTTAAAACTCATAGAAAGTTTACCTCATTACTGATCAGTGATCATTATGGTGCTCAATAGGAAAACCTCTGTGCAAATTTACTACTCACATAGCTTACAGTACTACAAATGTATTGTTCGAACTAACATCAGAACTTAAATACATTGTGTGCTTCAATGGAAAATCAATTGAGGTTACTTGCTACCCGTCTAATGTCAATCTCAATATTCTCGGACTTGACCGGGATGAAAAATTAGCACAATGGAGTGCGGTATCACTTCCTGAACCATGGGTCTTCATCAGTGATCAGTACATGTCCACTGTTTGCAGATTGAATATTGATTCGCTGAGCTGTGCTGAATCAGTTTCGTACAACCCAGCCGTGGATTGGTCACATGAAGTCTCTGACACGAGGTTTTGTCTATTGGCCTGAAATCGATGAGCAACATAAACAATGGATAAAGGTTGATTCCGCTTTGCTCAGTACGCTGAGAATCCGGCGGAAGTCTCATTACATTCCCGGCCCCATACGAAGCGTCCATGGATTCGTCTGCAAATCGACTTGGATAGTCCACTTGGTGGAACCAACCATCTCCCCATAGTTGACGTTCATTCTCAGTGGTTCGGAATATTCCCTATGGAACATGAAACATTGACGAACACCACTTCAGTGCTTCAGTGGTTGTTCTGCCAATTCGGACTTCCTGGTGCCCGTGTGCAAAACACCGGTACGTAATTCACGTCTGTGTATTCTATCCAGTTTTGTGCTTTATACACCATATAACACGTCCGTTTATCCTATCATCTGCGATCGAACGGTCAAACAGTAAGTTTTGCTGACATGTTTAAATGCGCGGGCTTACTAAAATGAAGCAGGAGGAAATGACTAAGGATGAGATTGAACAAGCCAAATATCGAAGGTAGTCTGGTACCATCTTTCGTAATGTTCAGAAGACAGCTATACAGAGTTTTTATAGAAACTCTATCCGGTGGACCAGATGGTCCAACAGGAAACACTTGTAGCATACATCTTCATTCTCCGACACGGTGCTGAAAACCGACTGTTCAAAGTCGGAGACTCAGCGTATGTCTGAGACTACAGAAGGGGACATCCAACCATGTTAGTTGGAAAAATCAGTGACCGGATGTCTCAAGTTCTATTCGACATCATAGTGTAATGGATGGCCGAGTCGGCGACGCAATTATTCCAACACTCGGTAAGATATAATGACGCGGTAATGAGGCATAGTCAAATACGGACAACCCAAGCAGCTGAACGAGTCATCATTCAACGAAGTCGCGCAACAGGTGGGAAATGGCAAGCGAAAATCCACAAAAGAAAGTGTCAACCGAACACACAGAACTAGGTAGAAGTGTACACGATATTTAACTAGAAACCTTGCCACGTCGTAAGCGCCTGAATGGCATGGGAACATGCGATTTGGACAACAAAGATATTCCTTTATTGAACGTATTTTCTTCAAAATGAAAGCTGTTCGGTGAATGCAATACTTTTTTGCAATTTTGCATTCAGATACACGTTCTGATTAGCCCACTTCGTTAGCAGACTATTGAATCTAGTTTACTTCCAATTTAAGTTCTTCGGTAGTGCGCATTCTTTGTCCGGCTGTAAATACTACTCTGACACTCGTGTTTATGAGGCTAGCGACTTAAACATAACTGCAGTGCATTACAATGAACGTAATCAAACTTCTATATTCATAGACAAATAACTGGAGCAATTGTAGTGGAAAAGTGAGTATGCATTAAACCCTCGTCCACTAACAATTTGAAACGCCTTTCATGAAGAACAAACAAAATGTAATCCGAACAAGCATCGAACTAAGGAACTCAGTAGGGTTTGGAAACAAACCGTGTATTTCCAGTAATGTTTGGAGATGCGGTAAACAGTTGGCTATAGCCTAGTCTGGGACCAACGACAGCAAACAAGAGGAGAAAGAAAAGAAGCGCGAGATGTTACAATCGACTTGGGGGCACTCAAAGGCGAGCCAAACAAAAATTGCGCAGAAACTCTGAGTGCGTTCAACAACGCTCGAAAAGGTACGGGTTAAACGACCTTGAAGAATGGAATAATAGAAGAGTCGTTAGGGTAAGGACGAGCACTCACTGCATGCAATTAGTTGCACGACTGAAGAAAGTGGCACTAAGTTCATTTCCTAAAGCAAACGTACACATCATCATGTGTACAGAACAAACAAGCGGGAAAACATGGTTGCGGTCGGATTCCTTACAGAAGCCACACGATCGCTAGTCAATACACATTGTTCTAGTAATTCACTGATGCCAACTATCGCAACTTAACTGGGGATTTCTAATCACACGGTTCTATTCACTCTCACACAGAAATGATAGAGAAAACGGAACACTATTCAGATCATAATTTGGTTGATCGTTTGTAAATGAGTATTTGGTCATATTTACTGTGAGTAAACTGACAACTTAGTTAATACGCCCGTTCAATAAACATCAAGGCAGGAGCGTAAACTGCTGTCCGAACATAGATATGTGTTACTGATGAATTCCTTAAGGGAATAAATTCGAATCTAAAGCTTTCTGTCGAAACGAGCTAATCGAAGAGCTTCTAAGGATGTAAAAGCTCTGACCAAACCTAAATAGTCTTCATTTTACAATTGAGGATTTGATTAGCTACATGCGTAAGAATATAAATATATTTGATCATTGAACAATGAACCGTAATAGAGTGATCTGGAAGTTGAGCACTTAATACGCCTACAATTGTACTCACCGATGTGGCTCTGCGTGTTACGAAAATCACCCGATCAATTGTGGCAGCCATAAACTTTACGTACATCCCATAGGACTGGAAAAAACAGCAGTATACAATCGAATGGAGACTGATTCCGTTGCGGTTAGTAATGCACAGTTAGAAAAAATGAAGAGGTAATCGACCTTTGTAAACAACACAAAACTTTGGTATTATTGATTTGGTAATTGGAAGTTACCAAGTTTGAAGTAGTTGCACTACTGCTTATTTTTTTGATCAGACTGTCAAATCATTCAAGATAACGTCCTTAGGTCTCTTAAGTAAACTACTTGATGGTAGGCCCTAGATATTACCCAATCTAACAGTAGAGAATGAAGCTCTGAGACAGTACTTTATCGTAGGCGGGTATTATGTCCATTAGGTTAATATACAGCATGATTTCTAGTAGTTAACTTAGTTTTCAATGTGAAAGCTTGAAACGTTCGTCTGGCAGTATTAGGTGGACATCAAAGTGATGAATATCTCCTTAGGAAAACATGGGGTTAACAGAAGATATATAGGAAAAACTGTTGGTCCAGGTTGTGGTAATTAGCATAGCTGTTTGCGGAAACTTGACTAAGTTCACTTGTATCAACCACCAGGTTAACAGTACACGAACATCCACAATCACGAACAATTGTGATAAGTCGTAGAATCGGAATCAGTGAAGGCTTGGGTAGATTTTGAACCATTTCATTCTAAACACTCTGGGTAAGACGGGAAGATGACGTCACCGGTTTGATTCGTACCATATCATCAGTCGCAAACTTGTTTTCAAACAAGACCGTTCCCGAAGATAGTGGGCAGCTAAGCCCCTGAGTCTATCTCGTTAATACTACAGGGTTCGCCGTGAATGAAGTTCCATTCTGGTTTGTCAAACTTCATTTTAGTCATCGTTTAGCCTTTTTCTGTTGGTCCAGTGCTTATCGAAAAGTCTGTCTCCAATCCCTGTCTACAAGTACCTCACAACCTTCAAAAGTTAAGCTGTGATCAATACAGGAAGTGTGAATATACTCCTCGCTATCAGAAAACTACGACAAGAGGATTTGATAAGATATTTTTTGTGCAGTCACATTGGGCTCTCCTCTCCAACGGCCGCCTGTTAAAAAAAGGTTGGTGCCGGTAATTTCAACCATTGCTGCGAGCCGAGAAAGCAAGTGAAACTGGGATTGGTTGCAGAGAGGTTAATTCGATAGTGATCAACATGACTACTACGTAAAGTCGCTGTCGGTAGCGGCATGGATATGCAAAAAACTTGCCAACAAGTCTCTTTCTTAAGAAGCTACAATTTTATCTCCTAGTGATGTGAGTCAAACGCCTATCCTCACTGCACCACTATTTTTTATGCATTCATACCGTATGCATACTATTGTATACATACTACCTGTAGTGTGCTATATCTGAATAAAAATTTTCGGTAGGCTGTAAATTATATTATGGTCATCAACTGTATTGCAGCTTATCAGTTGTCCCCCCCTCTGCCAAGTGTACTGTCAAAACTTTGAGGCGAGCGCAGATTTGTTTTTATTGTAAATTTGTATTAGTTTACCAATAAGTCGGATTGCCTATGCAGTTGAGAAGTTCATATTACCAACACTTCTTTAGTAGTTGGTACTGGTTTTGTGATTTTCTTCAATACTTTCGACGCACGGGCCAACGGCACGCGAACGGTAGGAAGGGAACAACCACGCAGATGAACTCACGAAAACTTTGCCCAATTGGCAGCAGCAACGACAACAAACTATATTTAATCCCTCAATATGACTGGAATTATAACAGTTTCTCAGCAGCACAGGATCATAAATTGAGCCACAACTAAGTCCCGGTATTAGAGAATGCGAAGATAATCGAGCTAAGGATTGGGTCGGATTAAGTAGGATTTAAGAACACACTGATCACAGTAAAAATTAACTCTTAGGGCGTATGGTTCTACGACGTTTAACCTAATTAAGAACTATTACAAAAAGTTATGTAAGATTTAATTCGTTTTTTGGTTGTTTAAAAGTGTTGATTACAAGCAACGCTAAGTAAGTAAACTCTCCTCGCTAGCACATTTTGCCAGTTTGTAGTGATGTTCTCCAAATGAGGTTCACAATGAATAACAACGAAATATATTTAAGCCTTCCAAACTATATGGGAATAAAACGATTATTTTTACAACCAGCCTGTTTCTCTTTCTGTTAGTTGTTCACACAAGAGATTTATCATATGGTCATTGAACACCCTCTGATGTATTCACTAGCTGATGTCCACCTATCCGGTTTACACCTGTCTTTCTGTGCTAGTCCAAGGCATTGTTCAATCAATACCCGAAGTCAGAATGACTGGTCTGTAAGTTGGATACTCAATCTGAGATACGCTGTCCAACGAACTAGTCCAATATCTTCATATATCATCTGAACGGACAAACAACAGTCAGTGATGGCCACTTGTTCGGTTTGTCCAGGAGTGACTTGATTAACTAGTATGGGAGTAAATATTCGCACAGCTGGACGATTAACATCCGTTTGCTCACACGCTTCTAAATTATATGACTTTAGATCGAGAACCATAGATTTCACAAAGACAGCAACTTGAACCAACCTGAAAAGGAGTAATGAATTAAAGCTTTAACAGTGATTAGCGCAATGGGTTTGCACACTGAATGGGCAACTCAGTGTACAGTCTTTAAATAACAAAGTATAAATGTTACGGTTCTTTGTGGTTGGTGTAGGATTAGAACTGTATTATACATATATGGTTTTTTGTGTTGTTTGGTTCACAAACATTTTACTTACACACATATATTTGTTTTCATTTTGAAATTGACTAGTATTGTAAACATGTGTATGTGCTTGCATATTCCGAAACTTGTTGGTAGCTTCTGTCTGTCCGAAGCGATAACTCGATCTGTTGAGAAACACTGTATGGAGATCCTGTTTTAGGAAAACTTCCATTGGTCCATATAATAGAGTACAAAATTGCAAACAGCTGAGTTAAGCCACTCAAACAACGACGGGTTCAACCAGCCATCGACTATCCAGTCTACCAAAGATCCACGGGGCTGAAACACTCACTGAGACCTATCTTCGATATGTGCAATCCACCTTTCATTCGACTGCAGGGGGTTAGTACAACAGCTTGAATCAATTCGTAGTCTACGTGACACTTGCAACGTTGTGACGAAGATCGAAAATATCGATATCCATAAAAAGTGCATGTGTTCCTTAGACGTATCTTCGCTTTTCACAAATGTCCTCTTGTTAAAGACTATAAATTTCATCTGTGAATACGTCGAGCAATCGAATACCCGAACAGGCAAACCAACACCAATGCTCAAAGAGCTACTACTATGCTGTACACCTAATGTGCAATTCAAGTTCAGCGACCAGTGGTATCGTCAAAATGTGGGAGTTGCGATGGAATCTCTGTTAGGTGGGTAAACTGGAAGGTCAGTAAACAAATGGTGCCATTGGAAATGTGTTTCTATGGATGATGCGTAGATTATATTTTTGCTCTACTGAACTATGATCAGGATGTTGTACAAACATTCAATCATGCATGTCGTTTTATCACATTCATTTTTGGAAAGAAGTCGGATAACACGTTCTATTTTCTAGATGTAGGCCTGGAAAAACTAGATGGAACTTACACAGCTCGATCCATCGCAAGACAAAGTGGACTACACAGTACACACATCTTAATATTTTTCTGCCGCTCATACAGAAGCGTAACCTTTTTCGTTGTCTTATCAGCGGAGCCGAGAAAATTTGTTCTATAGAGACAGTTGAACAATAATGCATAGCAATCGTTAACGCGCCAAAAGAAAATGGCTATTCTGAACACTTTATAACTCGGAACATCACACGATCCAGCTACCATGGTGGAAGAGAAAGTTATCTTCATCCGTCTACCATTTGTGACAGAAAGACTGAACCGCCAGGTGCATCAAGCCCTTAGGCACAACATCCCGGCGGCAACTATGGAACTGGTTCGCTACTTTTCCCATGATTACTTGAAGTCTGTACAGAAAACACCATCCTGTCTCGCTGGAGATCAGTTTGACCAAAACCGGTAACAGCGGAGCAGTGGCACATCTTATCGATATAAACGAACAAGTCGATCCAAAACAGGTCTATCGCATAGTTTACGAAATTCCGGCCAACCAACTCAGGCTGGTCAGACAACGAATGCTAGCCACTGCGGAATCCGTTGTTATTCGATTACTCAATCCGGTTCTTTGTTCTCAAAAGAAGTTCGTACAAACCCTGCAGTTGCGGTGGCCGAAGGTCACAGCACTAACGTCAACCTCGACTTGTGACCCAGTTGTGAGCGAACCTCCAAATCACTCATCACAAACATCAGCGACTCGTCGTTTGAGTGGCCCAACCCAATTGTTCGGAATTTTGTACTCTATAATACGGATCAATGAAAGTTTTCATAATATTGAATCAATTTCGTTGAACATACATAATTGTATTGATCTGATGAAGAATTATCGAAAACAGTTTTGTCACCCTTGTCTTCTATAAGCCAATGGGTATTTTCGCGAGATCTTGACTTGTTCCGTCTCCAAATTTTTTCCTCAGTCCATCTGATAAGTTTAAAGCAAGATATGGTCTATCACCGGTTTGTTTGTAGATGCTCGGAATTATACCAAAAATTACGACCAACCGTGAGGCACTGCATTAGGTTTCTGTCTTTTTCACTATTTAGTCTGGTTGGACAAGAGCTCACCCAAAATGAATAGAGTAAGTTGTTGTTAGCTTTGACCCTTATGGCCACGGTTCAAAAATGTTGGGTACATTTACTCACAAACAGAGTACGGTTGCTGCATGCGCGAATGTTCACGAGTTCTTGCTGAATTTCTGGTCTGGTTAACACAAGTAAAGTTTGAAGTTATAAAAGCAAGAATTTGTCATATTTACTCTTTTCGTTTTGCTAACAACCATTGCTCAAAACCTGTTCATACATCTGCGATCACGTCAAATTGCAACGGCTTTTGGGATCAGATACACGGCGAAGGCGTCATAGGAATTTGAGCGGAGGACTAAGGGCGTTTCCGGCAACCAGAAAGCAAAGCTTGTGACACTCGATTCGCCTGTTCCCGAAATGAACAGGACTATCAATTCAAATCTTTTGCAATGATTTTAAAATCGTTTTACTGCCAAAGTTTAAATTGAAACTGACTGAAAGAACGCGACTGCGAGTGCTTGTAAAGACATAAACACTCTAGATTCAAATTAATACAAGCATAAATGTTATCAGCAGGAGAACGCTTCAGATTAGGGGGGAAATATCACAACCATCCTGCATCCAACAGGTATGGGTGCTTGATTCACTTTTCGAATACAGCTGAGAGGTCGGACGATTCAATTTATCCGGTTTTTGTATTCACCGAAACCACAGCAAGTTCAAAATAAAGAGTGCAGTTTACAACAAAACAGTGGTGTCATAAATCGTATACGTCGTTAGATCGAACCAGTAGTTAAACCCAAAAATAACGGTAAAAACAGTAAGTTAAATTGTATATTGGCGCTCAACGAGAATGCAATCCACATAATCCTTCTGAACCTGGGTCCGGGTACAACCATGCGCGTCTAGTCAAAAAGGCATTTCGAGACTGTTGCACAATTTGGGCTACACACAGAAAGGGAGGAGGGTTTGGAAGCATATGTATGTGTAAATGAATGTTGATGTGCGTTAGCCATTTTCAGTGTAAGTAACCACGAGATCATCACATTCTGCACACGTAGGTAAACCCTCCATCGAGACATTAGCACCGTTTTCAAAGCATTACACACACACACACCCAAATGGACATCACAAAATTTTCCAAATGCCAGACCATCTACAACTGGGAGGGGAGATAAGAGTTCCGAGTATGCAAACTATGATATACACAGAACTTAGTTGTTCACGTTCGAATGCATCAGCCAGTGCTGTGGTCACGGATGATTCGGTTGGGGTTATCAGAACCCTATTTGAATGATATAAAAGTGAGAGCAAGAAACATTCCCAAGATGCTGCTCCCGCTTGTTTCAGTATTCGACGTGGACTCATTTCTGTCATATTTGTAGAAAAACCATCAAACATATGAATAGTAAAATATCAAGACTTTCTCTTGAAACAAGAATAGCAAATGACCAGGTAACTACAAGCAGTTGGAGTTAAGATCAGTCCGTACTAGAAGGCGATGCCCCACTTTGTTTTCACGGTTAAATCGATCAAGAGTTTCACAGATCCATTTGATCGCAGTATATATGAAAGTTGACCACAGTAGAATTTTCCTGAACCACCTCCTCGGTGTTCGATGACTAGGTCGGTAGGTTCAAATGTCTTTTTATCTATTTCCATTCATTTGTTTATACTTTCTAAAACGTCCAATATAATTTGTTTCTCAAACAACACAGAGTGAGAAACTTACAGGTAAAGATCATTTTTTCTCATACACAAATCCACAAACCGACATGTTCGACTGAAATTTAAATCCATTTGAATGTACCGTGAGCTCCAAAAACAGAAAGCTAAACATATGTGTGAGTTAAAACCTACAACTTAGCGCTTCTCGACGAGGAAACTCGAATGATCATCTACTAACAACCGTGTCGTCTATTAGTCAATTGAAGGCCCTCAAATAGCTCGAACCATATAACAGTTGACAGACGATAAACAGTTAGATAATGCCTATTGTTCTGAACTATCACAAATTAGCATAGTCGTTAAAACGAAGATAACATATAGAAGTTAGGCGAATGTTTGATTGTTCTCATCGAATGAATTAATTGCATCGGTGAACTGTTAGACGGTAAACCGTAGACAATGAATCCTTATGCAAATTCGTTCCCTGGAATTCAAAATTATCACGCACCAACAGTGTGGGACTCGAGTATGATAACCAAACGTAGATTGAATTGACGTCACAAAACACATTGTACGAATATGGTATCTGACATACATGCACAGTGTTATCCTTTTGACGCACCAAAAACATTTGTGATAGAGCTACAACTAAGTGGAATGATACGCGCACCACATAGTCGAGGTGACTTGAACGCTGATTTACATCCACTTCACGGAAGGACAGCACAGAGGGCTGTCTCGTAGTCATACATAATGGTTAGAAGAACTAAAACAGTGGTCATCAAGGCATAAGGGAAGAGACACAACAGAATGTCCGAATCGTAGCAGAGAGAAAATTCCGTGGGTGACAATCTGAACATTCACAAAATAAACTGTTCTTACAGAACCAACCAAGTGTGCAGAGAAGTCGAACTAATTCAATTTCTTTTTACCTTGAAATGGCTTTTGTAATACACAACACATTTTAACCAAACAAAACAGATTACGATCCAAAATCATTGAATCAGTTGAGTAACAAGATACTTTCTAATAGTGGTAATAAAACCAATACTGTTAAGATATTGTAAATAACACCACGTTTTTTTATATTACGTTATTCATTTCAGACTGTCCATATATTTGGTTATTACTTAATTTCATTAAGGAACTGTATCTGACAGCTGTGTAGCTAGAAAGTTCTGTATACTTTCAAAGTACAGTGTTGTTTCAAGATTAGCCCCCGCGATATTAGTCTCAGATACAAAGTAGTCATGTAGAATATTGACCATTTCATACACTTATTAAGGCGGACAACTACTGATAATAGTTTGGCATGTGAAATTAAATCTAGGGTGATCTGTTCCAAAATGGGCCATAATTAGTATTGAAACGTGTACCATTTCCACCTTGTTCTGTGATTGAGAAATGTGAATGAACATACTTGGACACTAACGTGAAATCGCATAGGTGATTATACAAACAAGACTGGATGGCTGAGGCATGTACATAAGAATGTGAGTTTGTCCGGCATTAATCCCCATACTTTTTGTCAAGCTTCTATCACACAAACGTGAAATATGACATGGTCAATCAAAATGAAAGCAGCCATCAGTACATTGAGTACTGTAGGTCGTGTTTGTCTCCTGGGTTGAGGACCTTGTGACTCTATGGAAGATGGTGTACAGTCAGAACCAGAGGAATGGATGCTGTCTTTTTCCGGCTGTATCCTCTGTGAAATAGAGATCACCGACGAAGTTGAACAGTATCAATTGCCAGATGATTGTCTTCTGAATACTGTCTTATTATCACACAATACTCACATGTTCAGTTGTGATTGTATGTTTATCATTCGTAACATTCTTTCATGGATTGTGACAACCAGATAGCGGTCAGTACGAACTAGACAAACGGGTTCTTGTCACATAAGGGATTTACACTATCTGCACATTGCCTTCAAACACTCCGCACAGAGTCCCTGTGATCTGCCAGATTCAAGAAGATTGTCCTATGACCTTCAGCTGATGCCTATAACATATGACACTTTTTGATTGCCTATATCGAGGAAACCTCATTCGGGGCTTGCAACTTAACAACTAATGAGGTAATAGATGACGCAAGGTTGTTGAAACTCGTCAACAGACAGTGCTCCACTTGATAGCAACGGACAGTCGAATCAATGGATGAACCTAAGGAAGCTAGGTCAGACTAGTCACAAAAAGACTAAGTCTGGACACAAGAAGTATGAACCAAAGAGGACAGGATGGTCAACATTAGTGACCGTAAAGTGTGCAATCATACGGATAACTAAGTCACCCGGGAAAAAGGGTCATCTACAAACCCGGTTCAACGTCAGTCAGTTTTCAAAAGACATCCGAATGCAGTCATATGTTCACGGTCTTCGAACTGTGAAAGAAGCACAACGTAACCTCATGAAGGAAGGAGTATTTGTCATAGAACATAACTATGAAACGTGATTTCCAGACAGGAGCGGGTAACGTTATTTAATTTCTATGCTTGAGTGCAGTTCCACAACGAGCTACACAACAGGAATTGGGTGTGAGAATGCGACAAAATGTACGAGGGTACATGTACAGAATGAGTGCAGGTCTCATTAGTAGAATTCTAATCCGGACCTTAAAATCATTCGAACTTTGGGCATGAACTATCGTCTTCTTGTAATCCACAACCCTGTCCAGATGAAGCCATAGTGAAGCTCATTTTAGGTTAAAGTCAACTTGAAGTGTCGTGTAAAGTTTACGGAAGTTTGAGTACCTTTCCATGATTCCAATGTGGTCGACAGTGATATAATCAGACTTCCACAAAGTTGGAAGTAAAAAACAAACGTTTGTGACGACGCACTGATGACGACATTTAAGTTCAGACCCACGACTTGAGCAGCGGGGGCACAGTTAATTAGACTGGTTGAAGGGATCCATCCCACATGTGACATAATCTCTATTACGCTCTAACGAACACAATGAACTACATTCTAGAAAAGCGGTCAGTATGACAAAATTAAACGAAACTAAGGCAAGAAAACTGGTATAAAACAATTTAGCTCTTGTCAAAATTTGGTGAAGGTACAGGGAAACGAGTCCAATTCGACAAACAATTTTCCAAGACTAGCTCGTCAGTGATAATTGAACGTACTGAATCAAACCCTCGAATTTGAGGCACCAAAAAAGTGAGTCAATAAATGCCTTGATTACATGAAAATGTCAATCTTTAGTGGCGAGACCTTCGGGAAAATTAAGATTCAAGGAACTGGACACTTCGTACTCAAATTACTTAAATGTTATTGAGATGACGTCACTTTACGAGTACTTCACGTTGCTGAAATCTGACTAGGCCGCTGGCTTCGAATGAACTGCTGCTAAACCATTGAGGTGATAATTTCCTCGACGACAGTCAGCTTGTTGATGCGTCCATCTTTTAAGCTAACTATCCAAGGATGTCTGTGGTTTTTAAAGAGCATTGCCTTGAAACGAGTTATGCTTCGTCCACCGCCTGTACAGATAGGTTGCATAGACTGTAACAGTCCTTATTAGACCACCAACATTCCAAAAATAGACTGGATTTTCTCTTACAGAATCCCTTAGCAACCTTGACACTTGCTAAGAAATATGCTATGGTCAGCCCGAATAACCGTCTTAACGGTTACTCACTATAACTACAATATCGAATAAACCAGGTGTCGCGCAAAACACGAATTCGACGTCCGAGAGTATCTAATATGACAACCCATAAATGTCATAACAGTATCATCAGTGGGAGTTCCGACGCAGTCTTGAAGCCCACATTAAACACACAAAATTGAGTCTTCAGACAGATCGGACATCAAAATCATTACAAAAAGTTAACATCTGATCGACTTGTTATTGCTGCTCTTAGTTCGCTGCAACAGGAAGTGCATACGTAGTGAGTTCTATAGAGCTTAGATGCGTTTCTTTTCCGTCCATTTTTCTTATTCGTACTCCGACTAATATTAAACCTTGAAAACCGAAATTATCCATCGACTTTTTTCTTCTCAAAAAGATCCAACGCAGATTCACACATAAATACGTAGCTTTTTCCACACTGTGAATTTCCTACGAATCCGATTCGAAAGTTTTGACAAACATTCAAGAACCGTAAAGTAACTTGTAACTGACACGGTGGAGTAGTTTTTGGAAAAACACTCGAAGCTACCAAACTATTGTTTTGCCATAGAAGGTCTAGGTAGACCAGTACACAATGAGGTGACACTCACATTGATTGGAGCCTGTCGACGTTACTAAACCAACTATAATCAATAACCCGCATTAGGTGAACAACAAAGGATATTCAAACTAAGTGATTCTCTACGGACAGATATGCATCCAGTTGCACAGAAGATTAAACAGCATGATGAGCTGAGTTTGAAAAAAACTGTTGAAAGTCTGTAGGCCTTGAAAAACCACCATGTTTTGGTACCCAATCGGTGTGACAACGATTCCCACTGTTCTTGTATAACCTCAATAAGGTAATGAGGATTTAAATCATAGGACGTCTTCTGCAGTAATATTCTGGTCCTTCTGACCACACGTACACACGAAGCACAGACTACTGACATAAAGATTTATAGGGCAAATGTCGCTGCCTAAAGAACGAAATAACATGCGAGTAGCGATTACCACGATGACGGCAGCGTCAATATGCTGCTTCAGAACATGCAGGGGTATGTGGTGTTTGATAATTTAGATCCCGGTATACCGTTTGACTATACTTTGTTTGGATAAGGAGCTTCTCTACTGAAGACAAACTGTTGTCCGTCAGTCTGCATATAGATATCCGGCGTTTATCGTGTATGGTCTCCGCCCATTTGGGAACAAGCACCTTTATACAAACACCTATTTAGTGTGATAGATTTCATTAATTAGACGAGACTCAGTTGCGAAAGACCTGGACTTCGCAAGCGGGTCTCATTTAGACAGCTAATTGTCGAGTTATCTCCTCTAAATTGCTCATACTGCAGCCATACGAGCATTGGTAAAAATAGTGGGATGTGATGAACGGTTATGGCGCTCTTTCTCACGACGGAAGCGGCTTGGGGCGGTAACAGAGTGGGCACCCTAACATGAACGTATGCTGTTTTGTTCGTAATCGAGGGTGTAGTAGGACCTAAATAGACTGTCAAACCATTTTTTGTTATTGTCAAATGGTTACTCAGAAACAATTTTCAGTCGTGTCCATCTCATAGTTTAACCCATGACCATCGTAAAGAGGAACTTCATTCGATGGTTTAGGATTAGTTACATATTCATGTGGCTAAAATGCACGATGCGTTACTCCATAGAACGTCACATGGTTAATGTCGTCTTGTTAGTTAATCCAAGTTCTATGGTTGACTATAGAACATCCACACTGATCACTATGACCACCATTAGGACCCACGAAACGGAATGCAAATGAGCAACGTCGCCGAAGCTATTGCTTCGAACTTATATTTACCTCGACAAATAGAATGCGAATGGTTGCAGCGAATCACAACTCATCAAATACGCAAACGCATTAACTAACATATATATATATATTACGTAGTTTTCGCATTCAGACGGACTTTTCAACCAACCCCCTTTGGAGAGAATCAACAGGCTTGAACTGCGCACGTGTCGCAGCTCATCGATGAGCATCCACATGCAGCGATTGGGACTCCAGTCCACATTTTCACGAAGCAGCCTCGTGGACGGCTGTGTGACTTGTACAACAATAGGTACAACTGAATCGTCATATCTGAACGTTCAGTCACATTCGTTTGTTGGTAACGCTTAGGATGCCCGATCAATTAGATAGGAGATACGATACAGAGCCTGACAAGTCCAATTGACGACCACACGCTTGAGATTCTTCGTCAAGTTGAAATCATTAAAATTTCAGAGCGATGTTTCTATTGCAGATAAACAGGAGGGAGTTTGGTTAATATAAATTGAATACCACCCACAACTAACCTCAGTTTCCGCAATCAGTAGTTCTCAGCCATCATCTTTTAAAGAGGTACGATTTTTGTTTTAGTTATGAGTCCAGCTGAATGCGAAAACTGCGGTCAAACGGAGGTTTAATCCCTTACTGATCATAACCAATATAAAGCCCTAACAACTAGCACTATCCCAAACACGCACACCGCGACAAAACGTACCCCCAGTCTTGACTTGAAAAAGTTGGTTCAGTCTATAGACAACTTTTATTTGTGAAGGGCAACGGGGACCCAACCTTAACACCTGCATCGTCTTCGTGGCTTAAATTCCGGTCGAAAGAGAGTTTTTAGACAGAAAGTAACTTCCACGAATCGTGTTATTCTGATACTTATCTCTTTGATGTTCTCATCAGCAGGTTTGCTGAAAATTCAAACAAATGGTAGTATGCTGTCCTTGAAAAACAAGTATGTATTGTGAGTAGGTTATCCACGATGCTCACCGAAAACGTGCTCATACTGTAAGATCATATGATCAATGCTCCCTGCTTCTAAATATTTACACTTGTGAAATTAAGTGAATTGCAGACAGAAATACTCCGATCTGTTCGATATCATATTGTCAAATGACCAGCAGTAGTCTAGCGAAACGAGAACTACAAGTCACGTTACACTGATTTAGTGCGTCTTGGTACTCCCAACCAACAAGATAGGAACTTGTCACATGAGGTAACGCGTTTTGTGCTTAAAATGATAAGTAGCGAAGGTTCTGTAAGAAGAAAAAACGCGTCAGTAGCAACAGTGCATTCTCTGTAATAAAGGGTTATCCTACAGTGCCTGCAACACTCTATTCATGGAATGATGTCCACTCAAACTTCAGTTTTCGTACCATCAAAAGCAACAACTGCATCACAACATATTGTACAGTGACTGAAACGTTCTACCCTAGTTACAAATAGGTGCAACTTCCGCTACAGATGTTTATTCAATTGGGATTTATGATGTTCGTTTTGCGTTCTAAGTTTTCGAAGATTATTTCAAGATTGAACACTACCCACACTTGATCGCAGCCTTTGCATTCAGATAAGCCTTTCGGCTAACCCACTTCGAAAAGAGGCACTAGACTCGAGTTTCGCTCTTATTAAAGCTCATCGGTAGTGCATATCCTTGTCCGGATCGGAATTCGCATTCTGACCCTTGTGCTTGTGAGACCAGCACGTTAACCACAACGCCAGCAACCCCACAAGAGGCATGACCGAATAATCAAATTCAAACGCTCAACCGCAACCTTGTATGAATAGTGTTCAGCTTGCCCAATCATTTCGAAAGGAGAATGAACAGAATCACTCTGTTCTATCCAATCCATCCAAAATTGACGACAACAGCATAGACGGCAGATAGTGTGATCATTGTTCAAATGAAACTGATCCAAATCAGTTTGACGTGCACTCCGCGTAATTCGGTCTAGCATAGAACACCGCGCGACATAGTTTATAAGATGAGATGTCGTCCAGAAACTACACAGATTAAGAAACACTTAAGAGAAGCTAAAATGTAACATGACAGATGTCTACATTGCATAGCTGTACGAGATTTCAACTTTACCGCATGACAAATAAAATGTGAAATGTCTTCTCACGTTTTATTCCAAGTTGTTCATAGACACATGACTGGATATGACACACGCAAAATGGGGACTCATGTTTAACCGCCCAGTACACAGTTGCTTAGCTCTACTGTGTGAAACGACGCATTTTCAACTATGTATGCTCAAGCATAAGGATTCCTTCTCTAACATCGGCGATTGGCATCGTGCCAATACGATTGTCTCACTGTCCAGTTACATACCAACATTGCCCCCAGAATAGGGCTATAAATCCCATTCCGACATGATAAACAGGTTCAGACAAATCAATTAAAGCTGAATTCAGGCTGATTGGAAAGAAGTGATGTGCTAGTGAAGTTGCCAATTGCGAACCAGTATGGTGTGTTTGAAATCTACCAGCGAGATGCAACACCACAGCAACCACGACTGCATGATAACTCTACAGACTAGATACACTAGCATGGTGAACTTTTAGTTATCCTATACAATATCACTCATACATGTTTTTTTGAAGTAAAATTTTTGATTGTACAACATCTTTTGAGTGATCTCATTTAGTCACCGAATGATAACCATTCTGTCATGTTCGGAAACAAAGTGATCGTCATTTAAGCTGACAACATTTTGCACTTCTCTACAAAAGTTCAACTTAGATCGACTAATCACACGGTAAACTGATCAGGCGATTTCCGCTGCACAAAACCAAGCGTATTGCAAACTAATGACGCTCGTTTGTGATGAACGGATCGTTCTGCGCGCATTAATGTACTCCGCTCTGAGACAGCTAATAAGATAATCATTTCGACCAGCAGCCTACAAACATCGTATACAATCGAGGTACTTGACACACAGGTTCACTACAAGCCTAGATTTAAGTTGAATACAATCAGTGCATAGATTCTGCTAACAGACAGATCTGGAAGGCTGGTATACAGTCCTCCACAAGAAATTAGACCTACCCATGTTGAGTTGTACAGCACCTCTGCTTTATAGGTGTTTAAATTTGATTTGCAGAGAAGTTAACATATAGAAGGTTCGTGAAATACTTGGGCACCACTGGGTGTGTCCGCTGCACGTAGCGGGTTGAGATTTGATATTTGCAAGCGCCAACACTGCGGCAATCGCCCGAATCATGGACACGGATAGGACCGGCAATGAATTGGACCTACCTACTCCACCCGAAGTTTGTATGTTTACTGGATCCATGTACGATTGTTAGGGTCTCTGGTAAAGACCAAGAGTAGGCCTCTACCTTAATTGTCAAAATGATTAATGCGTTGTTTCCCGGAAGTAACTTATCAACTGGGCTGTAAAGCGATCAGATTTATAAGTGGTAAAAGGGAAGTCACAGCTAAAAAGAACGATTGTTTGATGAAAAGTAACCAAACTGGTTACTTCGATGTTCCGTACTAACGACCAGATGTCCAAACAATCACTGAGTTGAACTGTAACATCGCTGCAGATGCACAGTGCTTAAATTCTACGAAGACAAATCACAGAGAAAGGTCCGTAGAAAATGAATCTATCCATTTTAAAAACTTGTTTCTAGATAAGATTCCGACGATGATAGCAGGCCTAATTCAGTTTGTTTTGGACAACGGTTTGTTCAGTCAACCAAATCTGTGTGAAAGCTACCGACAACTCTCCAAAGAAAGCCACAAATGATATTCATTCATCAACGAATGATCATACGATCGCGCCACGAGGACAGCATTGCCAAACATCATGCAGAACGAGGCGATCGATAACAAAATCGCGTACAGCACCTGTGGGGTCTAAATTTCGTTCAAAATTGTTAGCAGTTATACGTATGAAGAGAATACGATTGTTTAGATAAACCACATCTCATGGAACACATTTGTGGGCGACTGCGCTCACAAACGGTACATACAGAAACTTCGTCACATAAATCAACAGAAACGAGAACAAACAAATCCAATCTGTGTGATACACCAAGTACAAACAGGGAACAGAATTACGTGGATGCGTTGTCTCCATAGCACAAGATAAGCCCACTATCCAACACTCGGTCTTCAACACTCAAGGGGTCCCGTAGTTCTGAGTATCGTACTGTTTTTACGTTAACACGACTGAAGTTAGTTGTTCCCGGTTATACTACAAAAACTTCATACAAAGGATAAAAAGGGTTATAGGACTCGGCAGTCAACAGGGTGTTTTGTCGGCCAACATAAAATGGCCACCCGGCACACGATGATTCGATATGGGCAAATATCAAGTTAACCTGTCTAACAAAAACAAATTGACAGTGCACAGTATAGGAAGGTATCAGAAGAAGAGCAGCAGATTCATCGGGCTGATAATGTTATGTAGAACTCAATACGCCCTTTTCAAACATCTACTGTACGATATGTACTTTCATCGCTTTTGTAATTCTTCTCAACTGATAACCTAAACACTGCACAAATGTCAGAAACCCAACAACTTCAACCATCTCCAAAATTGCATCATCCAGTAATCGCATTGAACAGAATTTAACTCACCATTGGGACAGTGATGGATCATCAAACGACCGAAGCTAAGTTGTTAATTGAAAATAAGTCGTGACCACTCCACGGCAGTATAGTCAATGGGACTTGTCCTAACTAAAAGCTTCATGGGCTCCTACGAAGTCGAGCAAGGCTGACGATTATTAAAACAAGATTGTTCCACTAAGACGTGTGTCATATTAGTGGTGGTCAGTAATGAAGAGCAAGTCGAAGAGGTATAGACGGACCCCAGCACATTATCTGTCGGCACAACACTAGACAATGAACATATCTTCCATTTCTTGGGAATTCTCATGTATCCGATCAACGTGTATTGTCGACACATCCTAAATAGCTAGTACATACACTAACAATTTTATCCCGAAATACCCTACATGTCTCATAGAAACGTTTAATAGAAGCCGAAAGACAGGCGCTCGAAAAGGCCAATCAGAATAGGGTGCTATTGCGGCAGACGACAGATGTCAAAAATCACACACCACACAACTTTTGAAAGGAAAACATCCTCAGAAAATGGTGACTATGACGACATAGTTCAAAGCATTTTAAAACCATCGCGCCAAGAAGATGGCAATGTTAGCTTGTCGCTACAACGGTTAAAGGCTGTGCTGATCCAAATAACGAAGTGGACTCCCATTTCATGCTTTAGAATTCAACTCTTCTCGGCAGTCAAACCTCACATTCTATCGATTTTCAAGTAACTGCAAGATGGTGGCTAATTGAGCTCATTGGCGTGAATGCTGCCTTCGTCTGCGAACTAAACGAAGTAGATAATGCGGGACAGTGGGGACCATAAGGAAACCATCTTGCCGGTGACACCACACTTTCACTTTGTTTACAAACTAGAGGCATTCTGCTGTTGGACAAGTGAGTTTAGACTTAGGTGTTTTTAGTGTTTAGGTCCCATCCCTTGCCTTTGCTCTCTAGTTAGGATTCAAGGTTGTATGGCAGTTACGCATTAGTGTGGGCCATTGATATATTGCTGTTCATGATGATGAACCGATGGCTGCAGAAGTATCGGATGCAGTAACACAAAAACAATGTGAGGGAAGAAGTACTGGAAGCAAACGCGGACCAACATCAGGGCACATGCACATCACTGACACTTCGTCGTCAATTCCTAAAAAGCTATTTAAGAATACACAAATAACAAACCTTAGCTGGTGCGTAACACTGACACACTCGCACTCAATCATGAGTAGGGAAAGCTTTGTTTTCAAGTTGAACATCATCCACAATTGATCGCAGCTGTCGCATCCCCATAGACTTTCCAGTCGGCCCCTTTCAAAAAGAAGCACTAGACTCGAGTTTCGCTCTCATTAGAGCTCGTCAGTAGTGCATATCATCGCCACTGCCGGGACTTGAA
>JTDE01021137.1:50217-70853 GCA_014338405.1 Paragonimus skrjabini miyazakii
TACCTGTATCCATTCCATTTCCGCTTCTTCCTCTTAGTCTTTTCTCAATAATTTTCACCCTTCTTAGTAACGTTTTCTTCTAGAATATTCCACGTCACTGTTGAGGTGAGCGGCGGCCCGAGCCACATTACCTTTTGGTCAGGCTCATGGCTGTTTTGATGATGATGATGATAAGCCTGGAATACGAAGTAATATAGGTGCTTACAATGTTCACACTTGCCAACAGGCCACTCTCGCACAGATGTTAGACTCGTTGAATGCAGATGCCTGCTACATTTCAGAGACTAGAGTACAGGACAGTTGCAAACGTATGAAACTGACAGCACCCGCACTGTCTACCCGATACTAATTGTACACCTCGGGTGGCTCCATGACCGACCATCAGCATGAAGACCGAAGCCGCACTGGCAGACTGGGTTCCGGTTAGCAGTACAATTTGTGCTATCCGCCCAGCAAGTTGTATCAAGGCCACTCATAGAAAAGAAGTTTTCAGAAATCTTTTTACTTTGTTTACGTTCCAACTGACTACAGTAACGTCGGTGTCAAGGGCGCATTTTACTCTGATCTGGTCGCTCTGCGGTTGTCACATGGATCTGATACAATCATTCTGGCCAGAGATGTGAACGCCCAGGTCAGCCGCTTTCGTGAGGTCAGGTCTGGCTAATGTGGCAAGTTTGGGACAGCATCACATCGCTCGGATAATGACGGGCGAATGTTACAGCTGTGTGTTGAGCATAAGCTAATTTTACCCAACCCTAGTTTTAGGCATCGTGCGCGTCATTGCTATACTTGGCGCCCACCTTCTCCGAATCAGACCTGGTATCAGACAGGTCACACAGCTGTTGGTTATAGGTAGCGGGGCTCCACCCAGAATTGTCGTTCATGTTGGAGCACATAATTAGATTCAGATCACGCGTGGGTATGTTGCCGTTTTGTTCTAATTTTCGCTGGGTAACGACCCCACTGATCGCAACAGCTGGTTTTTAGGAAACTAGCTATGTTGCCGGTAAAACATTAGTACCAAGCCAGCATAGAGTGCAAGATTAACAGTTCTAATCCAGAAGGTCCCAATAGCTGCTGGACTCAAATCTCACAAGCCATTCGTGAAACGGGTATTGTGGCATGTAGAATAGAGGCTCGTGGATTAAACAAACATTGCATCTCAGAGGGATCCCTGGAATTGTTAGAGGCCAGACGGGATATTTATCCTGGTAGTCCCTGCAGCAAATTTAGGGAGACATTCCCAAAAAGCTGAAGCGCAATCTGATCGCCGATCATAGGGCTTGACTAATGAAGGGAGCTAAGAGAATGGAAAAAGCTTTTGCTTCAAGAAACACCGGCAGGCTCCTCAAACTTATGAACGCTACTGATCCAGAGCGCCCGTCTGTCACTAAAGCTACCAGCGAGGCAGATGGCACACCCATCAATTATGAATCCAGAAGGAAAGTCCGTTGGAGCGCATACACTGAGAGTCAATGTAGCTGGTTCCTTGTTTCTACTGAGTTATCGCCACAAACTTGCAATGAAGCACCCTGGTAGGTAGATTTAGAACCACCAAAACTGAAGCCCGTAAATGAAGTTTCGCTCTCAAAAGTAACGAGGCTTCTGGCCCAAGTGATCTTGTGCTGACACTTTTCAAAGAAAGTGGAGAAGCGTCAGTAGAGGCCATGACTCAGTTGTTTCAACGACAGAGAACATTAAGTTGTGGTGGGATCACTTGATAATAGTTCCCATAATCCAGAAAATAACCAGGGGCTCCTGCAAAAATCACAGAGGAATTGGCTTGATCTCAGTCATCCATCATACTTCGTCGACTCACTGCAGTTAGTGAGGCAAACAACAGGGAAGAACAGGCAGAGTTTCGTCCTGGGTGGGGATGTGCTGATCAGATTACCACATATCGCCAAATTCTGGAGCATTGTCATACATACCACCGGTTAACAGTTGTCGTTTTTTCTTCGACTATAAGGGTGTGTTCGATTTCGCGGTTTGATCTACAAGTTTAGAGTTGCTTAAACGCAGATGTGTGCGGAACAAGTATGTGAACATACTGTCGGCGCTTTATTATCCCACTTCAGCTCATGCTAAGGTCTACGGTGAATAGCACCAAGAGCGACATACATCAAGGCTGTCCACTTTCATCATTTTTATCTAAGCCCGTCACAGACACACTAGTGACACTCACAGAATGTTGGTGTAGACCTCCCATCTGGTGGAAGACTGACTGCCCTTGATTATGTTGAAGATAAGGTGTCGCTGTTTGACAATTTTCGAGCGGCACAATGCCAGACACTATTTTACGCCCTGCCAACAATTTTGGAATGCATTTCATGGGCTCAAAGTGCAAAGTACTTCAGCAAGACCGCTGTGATTATGTAAATTTAATGCTGGGTAATGAATTTCTTTGGATTGTTAGCCGGCTTATATACTTAGGAAGTTGCACCATCGGCGATGGAGGCATTGGGAGTGAAACAGAAGCTCGGAAGCTAGGGCAGTATTTGCCAGAGGCATCTCTCTGAAACTTAAGGGTGGCAACTGAGAGGAGTGTGGTAATTGGCCGCTCAGAGCAGAGGATGTGAACTATCTTCAGATATTTAACTATCGAAGTCTGTGTTTGACGGTTCGCATCAGATGGCACTAACGAGTAAGCAGCGAAGAGGTTAGGAAGCAGGTATTTGGTAGTGATTGTTAAACGAATTCTTCTGTTCAATCCTTACGTCTACGCATATTTAGATGGTTAGATTATGTAGTGAGGATGCCAGCTAGTCGTCCTCTACGTCAAGCATTCTTTGCTGAGGTTGCGGTTGACCGGCGTAAGGTGCGAGTTGAACAAATGATGACCTGGCGTGGAGAAATGAAGTCATTCGCCCAGGAGTTAGCCATTGTAAATCGTATACGTCCTTCAAAATGAGGATCGCGTGACCCACAAAACCGAGGGCTAGTGTCGTTAGGTGAGATGGCTGTCAATCGGGCTTAGCAGCGTGAATGTTGTTGTTGTTTGGCCAAACTGTTTTTGAAGTAAGTGCATTAAGTGACACGGGGCAGTGAGAACTGTTAGAAAGCTGTCTTGTTGATGATGCTTTACGTTTACTTATAGCGCGATTGTTTGTTTTCAGGATGTGGGCACCTCGATGTTAAGTGGTTCAACATAAGCGTAGTTATTTTTAGTAATAGGGTCCCCACCCCTCTTCTTTTTTAATCCCTGGCTAGAGCTTTTTTTCGTAGTTAGGCATGACAGTTAAGAATCAGCGAGAACCACTGACGTCCTGTTGTCTTCGACGATAATAATAATAATAATAATAATAATAATAATAATCACGTGCAAACTTAGTGGATAATGCAAATGGTGAAAGTGAACTTTATATACGCAAGTTAGGTAAAACCCAGGGCCAAAAAAAATAACTGACGAAACTAGGACTTCTTTCGGATGCAGTGGTTTGGACATAAACAAACGGACGACATGTATAACTCAACTGACGCGGTCATGGATATAAACTTACCGTAAAACCGACAACTTGATACAAAAGGTCGTCAAAAAATAGGAACTAAGACAATGAAACAAGCCACGTCAGCAACACGTATAAGGAGACACTGTAAGTTAGAATAGTCTAAGATCACTGGATCGATCCCCCATTACCTCAGGCATTATGAAATGTTCTCGTTTTAACATTCACTGTTCTGAATGTATGAACCAACTATTATGAGGTGAATCAGAGGTGAGTTATGAGTAAACGTGACACGCGGTATGGTAACTACTGAGATATATCGTATGTCATGTTGAATTTCCCAATGCAGGACCAAAGTAAACCGGATGATTAATGCAGTCACAAACTTACGACCAAGTACACTACCGAATGGCTCTTACAACTATAAGTTGGGCAACAAACGTAGTCAGGAGTATATGAGATAAACTGTGCGTAGAATTCGGAGGAGCTGATGAGACTACTATCGAGTTAATTCAATCTGATACGTCGAATGTTAACAAACGACACTGTGACATTCAAGCAGATTAAGGGTCACTACAAGCGACAGCCACAGGCAGCTCAAAAACAAACAAAAGCTCAATAAGAGAGTCAGGAAACGAAGGGTAACAAATTCTCGGTTTCTAGAACAAACAAAAAAGCAGCTAACACTTCTGTCAGGTCGACTCTACGAATGTTCAGTCCTTTCAGACGAAACACATCGTTGGTAAGTGAATTCTATAGGAGTGGACTGGACAGAATTCGAGAAAAACTTGTTGGTAATTGGCAATGATGTACACTGGAGATGAAACCTGAAAAAGAAATACTGTGAATCAGAAGCGGAACGTGACTATTAGTTTATCACTGACATTAATTGTTATCAACGTGCTCACAAATTATAACCCTTCAGATATCTAGCAAATTAATGTACCTGTAATTGAGTTGTACTTCCTTGTCTGTCAATGGAACATACATAACACCCATCAAATGTGTGGTTCTGAACGTTCCGTCTCCCAGACGGTCCACTTGAACGAGCACCTGATTACCACCCTGGGGACCCTCGGGACAAATAAGGCGTCCACCCGGTTTCAACTGTTCTCGAAGCTGTAATGTAAATGGATCATAGATAACAAATGATCGATTCATACAGTGAAATGGTACGACCATGAATAATTCTTTGTAATAAGACGTGTAAATTACACGAGTGTGGCCTGTCTTTTTAATGAACCTGGACTCGAATCACACAAAGTGAGCGCGTTAAACATGCGTGGTTGTTACATTGTGACCCAGTTTTCGAACAAACACAAATGACACTGGTTTTTTCATCACGGCTGGACAGTATGTCGATCGAACAACCACTACAACCGCTGTGGAACGCAAGAAAGTGAACTATGCGCCGATGATATGACAACTGAACAGCTTTTATTTATGCAGCCTTTGGTTAAAACATAAAGAAGACCACTAAGGATTGTTTTTTTGGCGCAAAGTATGTGGACACGCGTTCGGTTACCTGTAAATTGGTTCGAAGGGTGGTGAAAAAAATTGGTTACAATGGGCAGCATTCATGATCTGCATAGAAATAATTGATCGCACACATCAACAGATGACTGCTCTGCTAGTTATGTACTGCGACGTGACATTACCTCGAACACAAGATTAACAGAGAACGTCCATCATCATCATCATAACAGCCATGAGCCTGACCAAAAGGTACTGTGGCTCGAGCCGCCGTTCACCCCAACAGTGACGTAGAATATTCTAGAAGAAAACGTTACTAAGGAGGCTGAAAGTTAATGAGAGAAGACTAACAGGAAGAATTAGAAATGGTATGGATACAGGTCCGCCATTGACTGCGACACATCGCCATCTCGGATAGCGTCTCTAGCCAGCTGTTTGAGTGATCACGAGGACCCCAGACAGGCAGGCGACACCTCCCCACTTTGCTCAATGGAGCAGTCATAGACACTGGGAGAACTCAAAGTGATCATAATCATGGAATGAAATGCGATCTCTGAGACTACATTGCAACATTTGTTGTCATCGTGCCTGAGAATGTTTTTGTGTAAGCAAAACCGCGAACGCTTTAGGTATCCCATCTTAATTTATGGTTTACGTACTAGTGGTCTCTTTTTCTTATATTTGAGTGACGATAAAGTCGATCGGTCAATAGAATAGCATATTTGCAGCGGTGATTGGCAGATCTGTATACTTAGCGGGTTCTATCAACTCTGATTTAAGTACTGAATTTGATAAAACACATTGTGGGTTACTGTCTTACTAAAGTAGGGTTCTGGTTCGTATGTAATGGAAAATTATAGAGTAAGTAGTTGGTGCGTGACACATTTTGTCACTATTTACAGATGCGCTAACCAGACGTGACATCTAAGATAAAGGCAGAATATTTATTGTACGGAACGTACAAATGGTCTCTGAACAGTTGCAAATGGCATCGACAAGCGTACATCGATGAGTTCTAGGAGTGCGGTCTGGTTCCAGAATGATAAATTCGCCTAGACCAAGTTGTGCGAAGCTGCTGTCCGGCAAAGTGAACTGAGAACTGTGTGATCCAACATAACTCAACATGATCAGAGTCAGTGAGTCAGTCAGACAGATACACACACACAATCAGGGTGAGAGAGAGATCAACTTAGTCACTCCCAGGGCTCACAAGTCTGTCATGCCTTCGGCGAAATGAAGATATCCATCCTAAACCGCCATCAGAAGCACCTACACTTACAGTCTGCACAGTCCAAGGAAAGTCAGTTTTCGAACAGAAACGATACTTGTAAGGAGTTCGTTACGTCTGTTATCTCGTCCCACCCAGCCCGGTTCTATCAGTACTCACAAGTATCAACGTTACCTTAGTTCGTAATCACCTAACCAAAACCCGTATAATGCGAATGCTTGGAATCGACCAAAACTAAACGGCTTTTGCAGCCTGGATATATAGCTTTTCAAAACGGAATAGGTTTCCAAAGAACATACCTAAATCTGGACAACATTTTGGAACGATTATTGATTAGCAGTCGGAGATTTGGTTAATTTCAAGTTGAACATCACCCACATTCGATCGCAGCAACACGGTTGCCTCATGAAAGCGTGGCCGAAGATCTAGACCCGACAGTGACAAGGATACGCACTACTGACGGGCTGTTCTAACGAGAGCGAAATTCGAGTCTAGTGCTTCTGCTGTTCGAAAGGGGGCGACTGGAAAGTCTATGGGAATGCGACAGCTGCGATCAATTGTAGGTGATGTTCAACTTGAAATTTTGGAACGAGCTGTCCAAACCGATCTCAATAACGCAACAAGTTGTCTTCATCGTGGCACAAACAAAATAGTCGAGTAAGACATGTTGACAAGAAGCGGAACGACACAGGTGAGTAAAGAGGCCACAAAATTGCGAGATGTCAAGCGACGCTTCTCGTTTTGGTAGCATGACTCTGAGATGTCACGCCAGAGTCCACAAACGGCGTGATGAGCCTAAAAACTGCAGGATGTACCTCGAATTCTACGGAAGAATTGTTGGATGTCGATTAGTCTTCTAGTGATCTGTAAATCTGTTTCGTTCATGAGTGCAGTTTTCTATTATCTGTCGTTCAGTGGTAAAACTGTCGTGATAGTACAGCGAGTTAGGAAAATATAGTATTGTCACTTTGTCCATTTGCACTCACCAACACATTCTGGTTCCCAGTCCAGTATTGCCTTTCAAGCGCTGAAACATTCACTGAGACGTGTGCGAACAGCCAGGTGTTATCGATCGTGGACTGTGATGATCACAACACTGGCAGTGGTTCTGAGTGACCCTACTGGAAATGCGCATACATCCCCACCCTACCCACAGCTAACTGACCTGGCTTTGGTTTCAGCGATCTATTGTGTCCGTTTTCCTACTCGACTCGGTCAGGAGGCGTGGCCGTCGTGTAACCCCCTCGGTCCTGACTTCCGATTTTGACGCAGGACACAGATCCGGGACATACGGGACGTAGATGTTTACCGTAATGCAGCAGAGACAGGCAGGCCTTCCGATGCTCGTTAAATGGGCGTTCAACACGTATCACTGACTCAGTTAGAAGTTCGAAAGAAGCCGTAGTACCTAAACCCGTTTTGTGAGGAGCCGTTCAAGACCCGGCACCCACAACTGAATTTAAACAGAGAGAAAGCCTACAGAATGAAGGTAAAATATATTTAGACGTTGGAACACTGAGCCGTGCTTTATTTCTTCAAATTGATGAAGAACGGGTCAGCGTCTCAATACATAGGTCGTATATGACGAAAAAGTGGTCACGTTCGAGGCATGTTTAACAATATGTGCCGGGACATCTTTCAACCCGGTCATCCTGTAGTCTCTTAGCATGACGTGAACAATGCAGATGCCAATTGGAGTGCTGATAACGGCAGTAAATTATCACCCGATCAATGACAGAACAATCTGACGACTACTACACTGCTGATCAAAGGAGAACGCACATTCGACCCTCACCTCAGGAGAACTGACGCCTACGTGACCACTGAAAACCGGAGCGGCCATATAATTCTGTTATGATCAGTTTTCAATAACCTTGCACATAGTTTGTTTTCCGTAAACTCAGGCTCAACCCAGCCTGCAACTTTCAAGCAGCATTTATTCACTCGTTTGGAAAAATGGTCGTTGTCAATCTGCTAATGAGGGACATATTGTCAAAAGATGGAGCGGCCGTTCAGGGGTGTATTTCAACTTTTGTAGCTGAGGTTCAACGTAGGGCAGAGTGAAAGATTTTTCCAATACATCATAGACTGCTGTGTGACTGGCAGCCACAAGACTGTACCGGTCTGTAGACGAGTCTCACTGAACGTTCTCCATCTGTTTCAATTATGCTTTAGACGCAGTACCCAATAATCACAGGTATTGAATAGCCACTTCGAGGATAAGTTCCAACTGAATCTTTGGTCACCAAACGCCCAGAAGTCGAATGTTGAAAAGCCTGATCGTCTCTACGGCATTGTGACAGAATTCTATGTACATTAGAAAAAACAGTCCAACTAGTTGTTCTGTGGCTGAATGGAATACGTTGACATGTGCCATCCCAATTGGAGCCTGTCTTGGTGTACGGCCGCGTTAGAAGTGATGCCAACATAAGTTTCTCGATCGATAGGCTAATCAACTGTGGTGAGGATGGGGGGGGGGAGTCAATCGTGTTTGTCACAAAAATGGGTCACAGTGTAAAAATCACACATGTTTGAGGTGGTGTGTGTGTGCGAACGTTCCACTTCGTCGTCCGAGTCCAGAACTATTTAGGAAAATAGGCTATTCCTGGTAGTTTGCGCTGTACTCCAACGTATGACAAAACCTAGGGAGCTCAGAAACGTGGGTGAAATAAACGGGAACTAAACAGGAACAATCAGCAAAAATTGTGCAAAAAGTTTTTCGGAAGCCAAGATGCACACATGTCTTCGCTGCGGATCGAAATTTCGTGCATATGCCAAAAGTTGTGGGACACAACGGAAATGTACGATGACTCTCAAGCTTGTCTAACGAATGGATCCTTGGCATCAGAAATAACATTTGAGTTGAGCGTTGCACTGTAAAATACGTTCTAAGTAAGTAGACCGCCTGGGATTGTGATACCTTTCATTTACCCAGTTGGTATTACCTTAAGTAGGAAACAAAAGAACCATACTGACCATCTAGTAGTCGATTCACAGTGTGTAAGTATGGTTCATCCTTCACTACGGCTGACCAAGAGGACATGTATGTATGGGAATTCAACCACCAGTAAATTCACCAGACTATTTCCATAAAATCAGTTGATTATAGGAATAACGATAATTATCATTTACATGAATTTCAAAAAGCCACCAGATAAGTAAACATGAAAGCAAACAGTTGAAACGCGCAGGTAGCAACCGTTCAGGTACGTAGTTCTAACGCCAAAGGAGTGTTGGATAGAACTGACAATAACAAGAAGAGACAATAGTCAATGGAAAGATTTGCAAAACGTGCGAAAAGCCAACAAAAACCTTGATTACTACGTCAAAGAAGACCAGGCAGAATTGTCAACACTATTGGGAACGTGCAACCAACCGAACAGCTGATGAAACACCGTTCCTTACAATGACAGCAATGTAATCATAGTGTTTAAGAAAGCTCAGTGGTAATTACATCTATTTCTAGTCACAGGATCATTCGTTCAAGCGATGGATATCTTCACATTCCCTGCCCATTTCTGATCAATCTGACAACATCCACCTCATACGCAATCGAAGTTGTATGGTAATAAGCGTTCTGTGATGCAATGACTGTTATTGTTACATTTTCTTAATGAATTCACACCTCACTATCTGTTTTCCTATTCTGTTAGCTACGGTCACGAACGACAATAATCCGAGTCCTATCGTTCATGAATGCAGTACAACGAACAGGAGACACAGATACTGGACGTAAAACCTCACATAAACGTTATAAATACACGACGTCTAACATTAAGGCGAACTACATACAGCTCGCTTAGAATCTCGTCAAGCATTCGAATGTTTGAATTGATCAGTTAGGCTTACCGCATTAGGTATTGAGGCAGCTGCAGCACCTACATGGATAGCATCATACGGTGCTTGATCAGGCCAACCCTGACGACCATCACCAGCGACCAGCTGGATCTGTTTGTCCATTTCGATGCCCATTTCGCGGGCCACAGAACTTTGGTTTAACCAGTTTATCACATTATCTCGCGATAACTGGTTCAACTCGGGTATGTGTTCCACTCCGACTGCAACCCCGGTCTTTCCAACCTAGATGTGGCAATAAAAAAGGGTAGCAAACCTAAGCAGGTAGGAAAACTGTTTACGTAAACCCAATAAACCTAGACTGCTTAAAAACTAACTGTTAAAAACATAACGGTTGGATGACGACAAGAAACAGCCACGTGAAGGAAAGAGTAACAGAGTCCTAAATGTTATCCTTATCTGAATGTCGGCAGCTAACAATTGTCGTATGTTTCAATTGCAAGAATGTATTAGACTCGGTGGACTGATCTACACATTTGGATTTGCTTAGGCGCACAGATAAACCAATCAAGTGGGCAAACGTAATGTCTGTACTCTGCACTATACCTAGATTCATCTGGAAGTTCAAAGAGGACGGTCAAATACATACCACGTAAACAGTGGTGTTTAACGAGGATAACTGTTTTAATCGCGCAAACATTCCCAGTATAGTCATGAAAAATACTGTACAGCGAACAAGTTTGTTTTCAGTTATTCATCATCAGGCTAAATACATCATTTATATCACACATTTTAAAGGGGAATCATTAAGGGGGTGAGTGGGGAACGGATGGTTGATGAGGTCAGTCAGTTCAACGTCACGCTGTAATCAAGTACCCACTAGAACAGTAGGTCTTGACAGGCTAACAGAGTATGGGGTTGGCCAAGGCAAATCCAAAATCTGAACAAAACGTTTCAGGGCGCACATAGGTGGGTTGTACAGACGAATTCCAATGACTTCAGCTGTGGATATAATTCTACGCCCTCGACTGGATGGTCTCAACTCGGTAGATTGAGCAAAATGTGTCCGTCACATTGACAGTGATTCGAATCCACCAGGTGCGATAGTATGGCACTGTTAACAGATTTCGTTATTCAACTGTTGAACCAAGCTGGATGATGTTCACGAACCCGTTCGGATAGCCATCTGGCCGTGCGGTCAACAGAACTGGTTCCAGGGGAACAAGCGAATGAGTACACACAAAACGAGGCTGCAGAAACAGGCACTTTATCTTTTAGGTCTGGGCACAAAATCGGAGTGGATGTGAACTGAACGCGTAATTTAGCAGCGTAATATGTTGTATTAACCGTCCTTGTGAATCTACGTGTGGTAGTTTCAGCTAACATGTCGCCTTTGATGTGTACCGTTTTCTTTTCCGCAAGAGGCAGCTGATCCCTTTCACTCTGTTGTTGCATAGCTCTGTCTATGAACTTTTCCAGGTAGCCATTTTGTACGAATATTGCACGTATGAAAGTCAATTCTTCAGCAATGGTATCATCCGTGCAAATTCTTACGGCCCTGTCCGTCAAGCAGTAATTAGACTTCTTTTCAGGGCAAGTGGTACAGAACTACTGAAATGAATGTACTGACCATTTTACGTACCTTTTCTATGTATTGCGTGCTGAAATGAGCCATCAGCATGACGACATAAACGTACATCCAAAGAGCCTAATTGACTATTCATTTCGGTCACCGACGAGGATTGCAAATTCTGGTGTGCGGCGTTGAATCTGGCCAAGATATCGGTCGGGTTTACGTTGTTATCGAGTACGCAAAAGAAGGTCGTCAACATACTTCTTATAAAAATTACATTGGCCTACCGCTGAACCTAACCGTTCGTTTTCTAATTTCGCTATGAAAATATATACAAACAGTGGTCCCAATGGCAATCACATTGCAACACTGTCCTTTTGTCGATAAATTCTTTCGTTGAACTTAAATTGCACGTTATAAGTGTACAGACAAAATAACTGTTTGAGTTCGACCGATAGTAATTGAATATCCACGTCACTATCCTCCACATAATCACAGGTAATCTATCGTCTACTTTAGCGGGGCGTTGGTAAACAAGGATGCGACGTCGAGTGAAAACATTAATTGCCCCGTTAAATTGGTATCTTTAATTGCATTCACAAAATCAAAGGAATCGCGTATACTGTGTGTTAAAAGTTTCCGCCTGACGGGATCTAGTATTTGTGATAACCACTTGGCCAGCGAGTAGTATGGAGAGTTCCACATGTCCCAAATTGGTCTGAGTGGTACCCCAAATTTATGAATCTTAGGTAGCCCGTACAGCCTCGGAATTGTGATTCCGATGGGGCGAATCCTTTCAAATGTCGCTGAATCAATAATTCCACTCTGTTTTAAACACCGTAGGGATTTCGATATTGCGTTCTCGATCTGAGGGACCTTATTTTTTTCATTATCCATTTTCTGAAACTTTGTCCGATCTTCTAATATGGTGTACATTCTGTTAATATAGTCTACTGTGTTAAGCAATACGATACCAGCACCTTTATCAGGCTTTGAGATTGAAATGTTTTCATTTCTTCTCAAATTTTTCACCGCTACGAGATGTTCTCTCGTGAGAAGTTGTTTTGAGGCCGTACTGAATTCAGTAGCGTAGATTTCAGTTGCTCCGCATCCAGCATCGAAGTAGAGTCAAGATCAGACAACTGTGTATGTAAATTCTCAAACTGCATCTCCAAATCCAATTGCCTAGTTTTACCCTGTGGACAACAAAACTAAGGGCCTAGCGACAGTAATTCGAGTAGTAATTTGTCTAGATTCAATAAAGAAAAGTTGTGGACGTACCGAGTTTCCAATTATTCCAGAATGGTTCCCCACCGAAAGCAAACCACCGTGGGGGTGCACGAGAAGTAATTACTCAGTCTATAAAAAGGATTCTGGTGGTGACGTTACAAGAACAAATCGTCTTCGACGAAGTTCCTCATACAATGCTGGCCGAAATCGAGAGGATTCTTCACGGTAGACCTTCAATCAGACAGATGACTTTGATAACCAATATGTTCTCACTCCGAACAAATCACTTTTGCACAGACAACTCGTCTGCCCCGACCTCGGAGGCTGTGAGCGACAATCGTTTTACTACTGATGAGTAGTAGGGGAATTTGTTTTTCATATAGATTGAACATCACCCACAATTGATCACAGCTGTCGCATTCCCATAGACTTGCCAGTCGTCCTTTTTCAAACTGCAGAAGCACTAGACTCGAATTTCGCTCTCGTTAGAACAGCCGGTCAGTAGTGCGTATCCTTGCCACTGCCGGCACTAGAACTCCGGCCACGCTTTCATGAGGCAAACGTGTTGACCACTACGCCACTGACCTCACATTAGGCACGACCGGATTATCCTGTGTGAACGCTCGACCATTTTCGCTTGTGAGTAATGATCGGGTTGCCCGATCGTCTCGATAGGAGACACAAATACTGTCTGTTAACTCCAATCGATGACCCCTCGACTAGGACTTCTCCCCAAGCTAAAATCACAGAAATCATCAACTTATTGAGCGGTATTTTTATTACTCAAAGCTGAGTTCAAACCACCAAAGGACCAGTTCCGCAAAATCGCGAACGCAGTTTGTCTAACTATTGTCTCTCAAGTTACCTACCAGTTCGCTTGCAGTTGCAGTGCCGTTTATATAGGTAGAACAGATCGACAACTATCTCAACGAGCAGCGGAACACGTCCAGAAACGGTTGAACCAACTGATGACACAAACCAGTGAACCCGATGCTCGAAATCCCAAATCATTGATCGCTAAACGCCTCATGATAACAGGTCACTAAGTTGACCCACTTAGCTCGTTCAGAATATTGTTACACAATCAGAACCCGAAGCTACTGGCGTTTAGCGAAGCTATGTCGATCAGAACTTACCGGTCGTCGTCATGTGCACAAAAGTGGTTGCACCCACCAATAAGGTTGCCGTGGTGTTGATGACGTAATACTTGGTGTGAATGTATGCGTGTCCATACCTTGTCTATACTTAATTGTCTGTCGCATATAACCTGCATGTGCGACTGATGAGAGTAAGCGAAATGTCTTCTTTCTACACTGATTAAGCCTTTACGTCAAATTTCAAAGCAGCGTGAGACTGTCAACTCAAATGTAAGGAACTATTTTACCGTTTATGTTTACACTCGTTGTGTACATGACACCATGTGCTGATGTATTTGTGTTTGGTTACAGAACTGCTTCAGTATTCCATCAAGAAATCGTCTTTTGGTTTTTCAGTGACATCAGCAACGAATGCACTGAGTGACAAGTTAAGTCAAATACATCGTGTAGTAACTCATCAAACTTAAATTAGTTCAGGATAATTATTACATTTAAGTTAGATACATAAACAAACTAGAAGTATCAGAAGTTATTGTTCTCCCGACAGCGACATGATTCACCCATTACACCACTTTCTTACTTTACCATCCAAGTTTTCTGCCTTCTCTGTGCCCCCGGGTGATAGTCGTTTTCTGAAGCCAAGAAAGCTTTTAAGCACTGACACCTTCAGTGTCCGTATTCTGTGACAGGTTGGGCAGCAAGTTGCTCCGACAACTACTCTCTCAAGTCTGAAGCTTGACGTGTGCTGTGTGTCGGAGACGCGAATCTACGATTGTAGTGACGTTACTCACTTGAACTCAAATCTAAATAACTGTTGATTCAAGCGCTTCTGTCTCAGAGTTTCTGGTGACGCCGAAGCTGAATCTCGCGGTCAAGCTGGAGTGGGAATCGCACTGAGTTCCAGAGCAAAGCAACGTTTGCTCGAGTGGATCTCAGTGAACAGTCGTTTCTGAACTGTCAGACTCAATACATCGGTTATATTCTGTCGACACAAATCAGAAAAGTGTTGTATACTCATTGTGTCGGTGTGCCTTCCGACGGATAGCTGTTGGGATGCCACCAAGGATGCGTTCTATGACGCCCTCGTTGACCTTCTGAGGCAAACTAAACACTCAGACATCATCATACTAGCGGGCGATTTTAATGCTCAGCCTGGTCGTCTTTCTCCGGATGAGAAGCGGCTAGGAGGTATGTTTGGTGTCCGGGCACAGCGCACGGACAGTGGCGAAAGACTACTAAATCTGTGCGCATCCCACGGTCTCTATATTTCGAGCACCGCCTTCCAATACAGGAAGAAGCACTGTGTTACATGCAGACCTCCTCCTGCTTCTCAGGCGTGGACACAGTTGGATCACACAGCAGTCAGTTACAGGTGACGCCACTCCGTTAAACACTGTCGTGCTTTTTGGAGCAACCACCTGGACTCCGATCAAGGTGTTGTGCGTGCTCGTTTTGTTTGTCATTTGCCCAGAGTTCATACGCTCGTCAATGAAACATACTTAGCTGACATTCCAGCGGGGAGAGTGTAAATAAGGTTTACCAGAAAGCAGTGGTGAACAAATTACCCAGTCAGATGAGAGAACCTAACGAATACTGAGAACAATTCTCAACAGCTATGAAGGCTCGTCGTGAAGAGTTATGTTTCGAAGGAGCTGTTCAGTTGCAATAGAACTGGATCTCTGTCACGTTAATAAACCTTATGAACAAGCGTCGCTCGATTCCATCTCGTTCTGGATGTCATGGCGACTGTCGAGAACCTAAACGCAGGTTGACTAAAAGCTTGCACAAAGACCGTGAACATTACTTGTTCGAACAGTCAAGAGAGTTGGAACGAGCCTTTTTATATGGGAATAGCAGAAAGCTATTTCCCCTGATCCCAGGTTGTACTAGCCATCAAGTCGGTATAAGTGAGATCATACGTGAAAAGATGGCTCATTTATCACTAGTCAATCGCGCCCACTTTACAAGTGGGCTGAACATTCTGAAGAACCATTCAGCTGGCCTGAACCAGACCATCTGGACGACGAGACCCGAATGGTCAGTTACTGCATTCCAGATGGCCCTCCGTCGGAAGCACAAGTGGCCCTGGAACTCCAGTTACTGAAGCGTAACAAGGTTCCCGGACCAGATCTTCTCTCTCTTTCTCTTTCCAAGGACGGTAGGGAGATGTTGATATCAGAACTGATGAGATTCCTTCAAGCGATTTGGGAAATTGAAAAGATACCACGTGATTGGAGCGTAACAACAGTAGTTCCTGTTTTCTAAAAGGGGACCCGAAATCTCTGTGGCAATCACAGACATCAATCTAGTGTCTATTGCGTCCAAGTTACTCACTAGCTTTATTTTACATCGGCGCACCAGACCCAGAGAAAGTCAGATACGTGGAGAACAGGCAGGATTCTAATCCGGTCGAGGATGCGTTGATCACATTTTTACATTGCGACGGATCTTGGAACACCTGCACTGTTAATGACAGTCAATGGTCGTGGTCTTTTCAGGCCTGGAGGCTGCTTTCAATTCGGTTACTAGTAACGTTCTCTGGAGCTGTCTTCTTCGCAAGGGAGTACCAGGGAAATACGTGAATCTGTTGAGATCACTGAAAGCTCACTCTGCAAGCAGGGTGAGAGTTCATGGTCAACTGTCTCGGGTGTTCATCAATTCTAGTGATTTCTGTCAAGTGTCCGATCTTTCTCTTCTCGTTCAATTTTGTCAAGGACGACATTCTGGAAAGTGCGCCTGAGGAGTTCGATGAACTTAGTGTTGAGTTTCTTTCGGCAGCTATGTTGACCGACCTGGAGTATGCGGATGGCACTGTCTTACTTAGCCCCTCAGTCGAAAACATGCAGACCATGCTGAACAAGGTGAGTGACCGGGCTGGTTTGTATGGAATGCGCTTTGCACCTTCAAAGTGCAAAGTGTTGCTTCAAGACTGGGGCACTTCCACTCCTACCTTCTTCACTGCAGGTAATCCGCCCGAGATCGTGGTTACCTTCAAATACTTGGATAGCACTATCTCGTTAGTCCATAATATTGTTGATATATCAGGGAGGATAGCAAAGGCAACTCGTGCCTTTGCCAACTTGCATCATATGTGGCATCGAAAACACGTCCAGTTGTCAATAAAAGGAAGGTTATATAATGCTTGTGTACGTTCTGTTCTGCTCTGTGATTCGGAAATGTGGCCTGTTCGCAACGAAGATGTCAACATGCTTGCTGTAATTGACCATCGTTGTATCCATCAATCAGCCCATATCAAGTGGATTGATCGCTGGCTCGTATTCCCGAACGCTCGGGATGTGCGATCAAGTGGTGAACTACTCACGTTGCACAGCCTACGATGGTTGGGTCAGGTACTCCATACACCATCTGATCTTTTACCGTACCGGGCATTATATACTGAGACCACCAACAGTTTGGAAAACCGCGTAGTCATCAAGAAACAACGTGATCACGAAATATGAAGAACCTGACTGTTCCAAGGAGTAAAGTCGATAGGAATCGATTGCGTAGACGGGTTCCTCGTGATTACTCAAATCGCTGGTTAGAAACGCCATTCAAGATGGCGGTGTCGCAATGGCATACCTGTATTCATATCATTTCTCGTTCTTCCGCATAGTCTTCTTTTATTAATTTTCAATCTGCTGAGTAAAGTTTTCTTCTAGGATATTCCACGTCACTACTCAGCTGAGCGGCGGTCCGGGTCACAGCACCTCCTTGTCAGGCTCATGGCTGTTATCATGTTGATAACCTTACAGCAACATGCGTATACAACGGAAATCCTCCTGCCGGTGTACTTGATTGGTCTTCCTTATCGTTGTCAAACAAAGTATGAGCTCTAGCTCGAGAGAACACAGCCAGCGATGGCTAACCTACTCACTGATGTCTTTAGTTGTTTATCCCAAGAAAATCGGTAATGGCCCACAAATTTGGTAAGCCGTGTTCGGGGGTGGCAGATCGTAAGTTGGATTTCAGAGTTCACAACCCAATAATAAATAAACACTGAGCAATTAGACCGGCTCGACCCTCGCCAGTACGGGCTGAGGCTCTCGCGACTTAGAATCAGTGGCTGGAGACGGTAGGTGAGAGGGGACTAATCGAGCTTAGTGGCGTGAATGTTGTTGTTTGGTCAAGTTGTTTGTGAAGTAATTGCATGTAATGACGTGGGGGTAGTGAAAGCCGTAAAGAAGCTATCTTGCTGATGACGTTTTACTTTCATCTACTGATGATGAGTGTCTAAATATCGACGAAGCTATGTTTTGGTAGTTAGGTCCCATTCCGTTCCATTCTTTTATCTTCTCTCTTCTTGTAAAGAGTTTGCTTTCTTTTCTTCCTCATGGTTATGTGGCAGTTGAGCATCAGTGTGAACCACTGATGTATTGCTGTCCACGATGATGATGAGTACATATCCCCATCCTAACTACACTCCTGCTTATCTATCAGTGTCACCCATGCGTACGACCGGCGTAGACGTCGACAATCAATCGTTCGAAGGCGGTTTATGTTCCCCCACTCTAAGCGGCCATGTTTTGAAACAATAAAGTAAACCTGCTTTCACGGTCGTCTAATATGCGCACCATATAACATTCATAGGAATGATACCTCTCTGACACCAGATAGGACCTAGATTAGCGAACACTACTGTAAACCTTGAAGATACTAAACTATACTTCATCTCCTGTAATCTCTCGATTCTCGCCGAACTTCACATCATAAACTGAGTATATTAAACTTGTATGAAATAGTACCTTTAGTATTTGTAATGTGTAAATTCTCAATAGATTCAGGGGCTTAACGTTGTATCGTCCTTGCAGTACATCATGCACGCGGATCGTCTAATACTTCTGAGTGGGTAACGTCACTATGTCAATTGCTGAGTGGTGCTGTCTGCCAAACTCCGGTACAGATGATGACCTCACAGAGACGCACATTAATCATCTACAGACACGGTGACTGACATCAACAGTTCAGTTTGGGTTGGAAGAAAGTGTAACGTCAAGGTATGGAGCATCTTGGCGTGAATTAAAAATCCATGCACACAGAGGATTAACAGTGAAGTACATTCAATATAGACTGTGGTTTGGCACGGAAAAAGGCCTAATGCTTGCACTTTGAGGAGTTCTGTTTGAAATTTCTAAAATATGAGTGACACTACCTAGATAGTAACGAATCGAAATATGGTGTTTGGCTCGCTGTTTGGAGTTGCACAAAAAAACGCCATAAAACTGCTTGGAAAAAAGTGGTCTCTTAGACATGGGTAGATATTAAACACATGAAATTTAAAAAATGTTTACAGACACCACAGGCAGTGGGAACTAAGGGAGTTGAGTGGAAGAGCAGAGAATCAAACGGTATTCGATCGTTGTAATAGCTTCTCGCAAGCTTTAAGTAAACAAGGACGATATTTTCGGATCGAAGGAGAGTGAGAACGCTTTGACCGAGGATGTCAAAGCCAAATCCAGAAAGTAGCCCATCATCGTATCGTTTATCAGAAGAGAAGGTAAGTGGAATGAGCTAAGGAAATGCGTAAATTTAAACTGCACCACTTTATTTGGGGAGCACACTGCACCTCATCCTTCAATGGTAATAACCCATCGTCTTTCTGATTTGATAAAACGTTCCTTTTTTACTGTAAAACAACCCAGAGTGAGCAGCAGTTCAGTTCTTTCTCAAGAAAAATGACTATGCATAACATATTGTGAAACCACAAAAGTTTTAGCTGTGAATACACGTTTTGAATATTTCCAGTCTTTAAACTATAAGATACGTGTTTCCACGTGCCAACATGTAAGATAGATGCACTCAGGCCATTCAATTCTAGACAGAACTAACCGCAGTAGCAAGCAGCAGATCATACGATTGACTTGCAGTTTTGAAAAAAATGAAAAAAATGAAAAATGAAATACATTTCACTAGCATGGCAGGCTTTCGCGCAGGCAAAAGCGTAGCATTATGTTTTACAATGGAAACTAGCCGGTAACGATCGCAACCGATATACTGAACGAATCGCATTATCCAACCGATACTTTTGTTACATAAGTGACAAAATGTAACGACAATAAGCCTAACAACTAAACCTAAGGTCATTTATTCCCATCCCATTCCAAAGAAAGCCAAAGAATCGATTTTCAATAGCTGTGATCACATTAAATTTGGGTGGCAAAAATCGTCGATCTGTTTTGAAAAGCATGTTGAACTGCCTCGATGCCCAGCCCCATCACTGTGACCTGAGTATGTCAACAAACGACAGGCCCGTGAACATTCAAGCAATGAGCTGTACGTAGGTCGGAAATAATACAGTCGCCCAGCCAATACGTTTAGTTGACGTGACTCCACTTCAATCACAACTGCTCCACATACACATAACTTCCGAATAGTCGAAACAGAATCACAATATCATAAATGCAAGCTCACCATGAGTGCCATACAGGCGGTCAGGTAGCCGGTACCAGATCCAACGTCCAACGCATGCGCCCCGGGAACAAGCTTATCCTTCAGGGCTTCAAGTGCATGTGCATGCTGGCACATCCCAAAAGAGAAAATGGTAGAAAGATTTGTTGTTATCAGTAACGAACCGGTAAGTAAGCAAAAACAGTGGGAACAATGAAAACTTGAACCACGCTCTGATTCCCTACCGATATATATATTTATTTAGGTTTCACGTAACATCCGATATATATATAACATATATATATATATACAAACATATGTATTCACTATATATATATACGATTTGAAACATTGTGTACATACAATATATATATATATACATATGTATATATATATATATATATATA
>JTDE01021138.1:5523-25494 GCA_014338405.1 Paragonimus skrjabini miyazakii
GTTGCTGAATTCTTCTTCCCTAATTGTACAACTCAGCTACGGGCATAGCTTTTCCCACCGTCATACAAGTACGCTTTTGCTACTGTTGTCGTTGTTACACTGCGACGCTGTGCTCTCCCCCTGAGCTTTGCTTTATATCTTGTGTATGTTCCCCTGCTATCTGTCTGTGTCTGGACAACAGTATGCATTCGAGTGCATGTCCACGTTATTGGAGACGTGTTTGGACAAACTGGTCGTTGCCGAGTTCTTGGAACCGCTCATCGAGGGTCTCAAAGATCACACGGATATTAAACTACTTTCTTATCAAATGTTGCAGCAGATATCCTGTATTCGACCGCTGGAAATATCCGCTAGTGAGTTGTTCCTCTTTTTTCATTAATATGTTTTTGGTATCGACTTGTCTATGGTTCTCCACAGCACAGATCCTTGCTAGCAGGCAAGCCTAATACTGGCTTATACAAAACCACCTGAAAGCACGAAACGAAATTAGCTCTTTGGCCCACTAAAATTTGCGATGTGGAAGATCGTTTAGTAGATCACTATGAACTTATTATGATCGATAGTAATACGTCAGGTTTATACTGATACGCAACTACCGTACAACTATACGAAAGCTCTTATTTCAATACGGAAGGGAAAGATAGAACCTATTTCATAGGCCCTCTTGTGTCTACTCTTTTACATTTCGTATTACGTACACCTTGTACGCAAATAAGCAACCAACTTGCTCGGATTTCTATTGCACCGTTTCATCAATTGTCTTTAATACGCTGATAATTCAGGTACACAACGCTGTCGTTTCTTCTAGGGTTGGTGAGTCACGGGGCTCTCAGTCAAGGAAATCAGTGCAATCGACGATGATTAGCTTATTGGGAACATCCTTTACTTGACTAAAATAAGTCGTCGTTTGCTCAGTCCACACCTGATTCCAGCCAGCTGCAGCGACGACAACGTGTGTTCGATGTGACAAATAATTGGGACTACGTCTACACGTGCTTGTTTGCAATCCGTAACGGCGACGGAAACACCAGATAGATCACCCCCCGAACACCAGTCCAACTGATCGTCTACGCCGTTGCTTCAGTCTCTACTCTCATATGAGTATTCTCTTTCCAGTGGACGTCACAATTCCAACCAAATATCCCGAGATATTGGATCGGGTAGTGTTGTTACAAGGTGTCCGATCCTTTTCAAGGATGAGTGCTTCGCTCCAGTCAGGGGGCTAATGTGTTTTGTTTTAGAAGTTGCAGAACGGAAAATTCTTTCTAACTGATTGGGCTTAGCCACGCTCGTCTGCATCATCAAGAAGGATATTCATAACTTATGCCAGAGATCAGTCTGGTTTCAACCGCATCGAAAACACCTGTTGCTGTGTTCCTTTTTCAGGTTGATTTCAATGCTAGATAAGAAAACCGAGTGCTGTCTTGGTTGTGGCTGCATTGTTCAGTTTTTTACATTCCGCTAATTTCTATTACACAACCGTATCTACAGCTAGTCAGTACTCTGTGCCTACTTCAGTGGTCGAAGAGCTTTTGGCCTAGTTAGCGGACAGTATTCCGAGCGTATATCGCAAATCAATATTTTGAAAGTTATTCTCTACCAGACCTCGGGTCTAGTAAGGGAACACGGTTAATTGTCAACATGTTTTGGCGTCACATCTTCATTAAAGACAGCAGCACGTCAATCGTTCTCGTTGATGTTTAATTGTCATACAACCGCGAATAAAAAAAAGCACGCCACAACTAAGAAAAAAAGGGGAAGAAAGAGGTACCCAACTACTAAAAGCAACTGCGACTATACAGCATTCTGATTAGCTACTGGGCTGACTGGTAACTAGCCTCGAGCTGTACACTGTCCTGGTGTGGTTGCCGTGGTTTGTACCGTTAACCACATCAGTTCGTTGTTTTGATGTGTCTTTTTCCTCAACACGATGTACATTCATCTGCAAGATTCAGAGGAGCTTTTGTCTGTGCACACCATCGATGGCGTACGTTAGAGGTGGTCAAGGTAGGTAGTTGTGATAACTCTGCTGAATTATCTGACAAGATAAGCAGTCGGACTAAGAAAATCCTGATGTCATTTGTTAATTTACGTCATCTACTTGTCTTCCATTTTAGGTAGACTGCGCGACGCCACATTACGCTCACTCGTTGATGGTTATGAGATCTAGGCTTTGTTCAAGGGCTGTTTGTTTTTATCAATGGTGTCTTACACGAATGTAGCAGAGTGCCACATTAACGGTTTGCCGGTATATTTCCAGACTAAGCAAGTTTAACTTACCAATAAGCGTTATCGATTTCGTTGTGTGAACTTCGATGGCTTTTGCAGGTCGAACGAATGCCAGTCCATCGTCTGCCGCACCGTTGATTTTTCCTATGACCGGGGTTAATTTATGCACCGCAATGTGTGACGTGAGTTTGTGTACTGAAAGTTCTGTCATCCGGGCTTGGTCCCTCAGGGAACCGTTGAATTTCTAGATGTGGCTCAAGTGACTGTTCTTGTCTGCGGAACCTACATGGAAAACTTGCGTCTGTAGTGAGTGCCCAGTTCCAACATCTCGCAAGGGGATAGGTGCCTAACATTAGACATTTCAAGATATAAACTGTGTGACCAGCGCTGCAAATCTTTATATACTTATAGCAATCTAACTCGTTTTCTATTATTAGATCGAGAAAAGCTTTGTAGCACATTTTTGACAGATCTTGTACCATTCGTTCAACTGACTATTTCACAGTTTTTCATGAAATGCTATTCCTTTAAGTGCCGCCAGAATTTTGGAAGACCTGCTAATTGTTTCTTATCCTCCATATGGTATTTTTTGTGTAGAAAAATAATGTTTCAGCATATAGTCGAGCGCGTATATAGTTTTTGTTCTTCCTCACCCTCTTTTTTGTCGCTGCTGCTTCGTATTTCATTTATCTTGTTTATCACCATTGATCACCTCGTTCATCAGAAATGGATGCTCTAGCTGCGCCTCTGAAAACAGTCCTTCTATCTAAACCTAAGGAGGATTGGGTTAAACAGGAAATGGAAAAAATGCAAGAACTCAGTCGGTGCGCGATCTGTTTGATTGCTCGATTCAAATCAATTGACGATATTGGTACGTTAATCTGCATGTTTTTTTCTTTTTCTGTCCACGTAATCCTGACTTTATTATCTGTATACGCGCTTTATTTTCCACATTTGCCAGATATACTATCATATTCTTCCCTACCCTCGCTCCATTCATCTTAATTTGGAAGCAGCTAGATCTTGCTAGACCCCTCAGCGGTTGCCAATTAGGTTTGTACAGGCTTATCGCGGGCTATTCACTTAATCTAAGTAGATTCATTTTCTACGATTGTAACAGACCTTGAATTAATTAACGTGAAATCAACGGAGCATCGATCAACACAGTTGTCTCTTGAAGGCAAACCTGGAGTTCAAACCCTGGCCGTGACAAGGATTTGTATTATTGACGAGTTTTAACACTGCTAGACCTGAATATGCTGTTCTTTTCAATAGGAACTGATTGAATATTCAATGGGACTGCAAAGGTTGTGATCACTTGTGAGTGATATTCAGTTTATATCTTTCCTTTATTAATCACTTTCACATATTCCGAAGTGATCGGATGAACTTCATTGTCCCAAGTACTGCAACTTTTGATTGAACTTGCTAACTGTAGTTGCCGTTTTTATGGGTGTTGTTTTTTTCCTCGATAGACTGTACAACTGGTTTTAAGCTTGTAATCTATCACCGTTCGCTTACATACCAGGTTTGATTTGTTTTGTACCTTCGATATCTTGTTTTGTCCTGTGTAGTTGTTGCTTGTTGACTATGTGTATATGTATTGTACCTGTAAAATGATAATGACCACTCAGTTTACAATGTGAAACCGTCGTTCTGTGGCTATTGCTCTTTTCAAGTTACGTTTACGTCTTTCAGTTTTTGATCAGTAAGGATTCCTGCCGCATCGGGGGGTTCAGAAAGCAAGATCTTGTTACATATGTACACGCACAAAGCTGCCGACGTTTATCCCTAGGCATATGGAATTATCAAGTTTAATTCGGGACCATCCAACAATATCCTGTCCTTGTGTGACTCTTGAAGCTTCATACCAGTGTGCACAAAGTTTAGCCAGCCTTCGTGGCTATAGCATACCACACGAGAGCTATTCTCTGTCTGCGTTTTGGTTTGTTTTCAGAATGTATACTGGCAAGCTGACTATTTCAAATCCTACCTGCAAAATGTTTTGTGATGTGTCTAGAATCATAGCTTGCTCCTTTTACATCCGAAACCGGAAAGAACTTGTAGCGGATTCCCACCAGTTCAAATCCTTTATCTTAATGTTCTCTGAAACTGTAATTAAGCGCGCTACTGTCTGTCGTCAGAAGCGTTCATTCACCCAACCACTGCATTAGAACATTCGAGAGTGTGTTTGAATCGCTTTTGGTAATTCGGAGTCTTCACATTCAGCTAGCAACTTAGCATGGTTGTTGTTAGACCATTTTACGCTTTATTTCTTGCAGTGCTAATTGATTTTTACGTGCTCACATTTACGTACGTCTGGTTCCGTGAGCACCTCTCCGAAATAAGATGTCTGACTGTCCACGTTTGCTCTCATTTTTTCTCAGACAAAAATCGTAGCTACTCGGACTTGGTACGTACTATCGAGGCAGATCCATCGTTGAAAGCTATCTATATGACCGTCTTGGCCAACGGACCGGATTCCAGTTCGGTTACATATCCACCCTACAAACGAAATGTCCAGCCGTCAACAGTTACCTATGTGGTCTAATCAGATTAATCGTCACCAGTCTTTTTCTAATCCCTGTGGGTAGCTGGATATTTGGCACCCGGATTACAACAAACCCAGTGACGACTTTTACGTTTTCGAGCGCTATCGGTTTCTACTATCGCTGTGCGATTTTTCTTCTCTGTTCTCTGCCACGGGTTGCCTTCTGCTTTCTGCTGCTTGCTCCTTTTAAATCGCTGTGTTTGCAGTAACGATTGTTTTCGAACCACTCTTCATTGAAAAGCTGATGTTTCGACCAGACTTGCCTATCGTTGTAGTCGGTTTTGTAATGAACTGCCTGGTCATTTCTCATATTTAGGTTACTCTTTTCTCCCTCTTCTGTATGTGTGTTGACTTTATCATCTTTGTTCAGAGTATACATGAATACAACCCACTGATCTGTTCCCTTTTTTATAGATATGCATAGTTTATTGCTTGCATTCCTGTTGCATAGTTTGTGTTCGCTCCTCTGCAATCGGTTTGCGTTCCGTCGTTTGTGTCCGTTCAGTACCTCCCGATGGGTTCCGTTTCCCGCGTTTCAGAATATAGTAGAGAAAACCACATTGTAGGAAGTTCAACACTCTTCTGAAAAAGCTCAGTGTCATTTGCACTTTTGACAATCTTTGCAAAATTTGTGAACAAAATTAGATTATCTGTCGGTGGAGTCCCTATCCCTCGGCTTCAGAGACAGTTAGTTCGGCGTCATCAGCGTAGTACTCAACCCAACTTTGATGACAGAAGTGCTCAATTTTACATATGTTAATATTAAACGACAAGCTGTTATCTACTAATCGTTAGTTAAGACAGTTCATGCCATCCTGTGAAACTTGCACCTTGTTGGGGCACCACAGCTCGCCAGTTTTGTTTTGCGCAGTAAGGTTTTCAATATCTTGAGAGTGCTGAAGGTGATTTGTTCACTCTTCGCGTCCTCTTTCGAAGATAAGTGTAGTTGTGAACTCTCAGCAAGCTTTCAGTAGGCTTGCGAGTAACACGGAGCGATTGGAAATTGCCTTTCTGTTAATTCGGTAGCACGGTTTTCAAGATGGCCAGGGTTATCCGGTTCGGTTCCGCTATCTTATGTGTCAGTAGCTTCCGTAATTCACTATCGAATCGTAACATTGGGATTCGTTTAAGTTATTCAGAAGTTGCTCTTGTTCAGTTGTGCACATTCACCATCAACTAGGAGTATTAGTGGTCCCCACATTTGTGTTAGTGAATCCAACAGTAGTTCGAAGTTGTGAAACACATCTCACTCTTAGCGTGTGCTGCAACTTCACCTTAGGTTCGATCTCATTTTCCGGAAAAGATTAGGTTGGAAAGAGTATTCATCGTCTCTTACAGCAGCCTCATTGTTCTTCGAATTGAAATTCACCTTGTTCTAACTGATACCACTTCCATTCTTGTCGTGTGTGCGCAGTAAGATGCTTAGTACTGTCGTTTTGGGCATCCCGGATTGTTCGTTTCTCGTAGACACTTAGTTGGAACGTGCTTGTTAACGGTACCGACGATCTCCTCGATAATCACTTGCCAATGATGATCCTTGCAAGAGGTGGTCGTGGAACTAAGTCATGCTGTCTTGTTCAGCTGTTTCTGCTACTTTTAAACTATCTTATGATATGCATTTTAGGTAGCAGGTTGTCTTTTCCCGTATGACTAGCTAAATTATATTGTCTCACACTCGTTGCCCTGATGGAACTATAATTTTTAAATTACCGATTGCATGGGCTTCATTAATATTGACATGGTCAAGACCAGATTGTTCTGGACTCGTTCACTACTTAATATCTCTAGACATGTTTTGTGTAACGATACTTACCTGCTAGACTGGCTCAGGTATATCTGGGCTCACTCGGTCCCAAACGCATGAACTCTTGTTTTGCGAGCTCAGGTAAAGTGGTACACCACCTCCTGTGTCGATTTTCTTGTCTTTCCGGAACGCGACTCTACCGGGGGTAGACAACTTGCGATTCCTCATTTTGTTCTTGCATTAGGTGTTCATGTTGCCTGTTTTGAGTGAAATTTGCCGAATGCACAAAATTAAAAGCTCATCCGTTTCGTTGGAGCTTTGGGCGACATTCGTGTGAGAGTGGTGCCAGGAGGCAGTTTCATCATCTGTTGTGGGTATAGCGGACAAATGTAAATCGGAAGATTCAGAAAAGTAGAAAACCTGAGCTAGCTTGTTGTAATGTTCATCAAAACGGCAAAAAGACATCGCGAGATGCGTTTCGTCTATTCTTACCAGTCGATTACATAACATTCAGTCATGGATTTCGGGCATGGCGACAAAACAATCAACGTCACATGGGTACGATTATGGTAGAATAAAGGGTTTCAGTTTCGTTGCCATGCCCTAAACCAATATAGCAATACTTCGTGTAATCGACTGATGGGAACAAGCAAAAAACTTTCATCTCTCAATGTTTCTCTTTTTGTCGACTTGGTGAATTGGATAAAGGGAACTCACTGTTTAGTGGTTTGAGGCAGCCATCATCTATCAGAATAACGGCGAGTCAAGGTTTTTTGAGCCCCCTTGTAGAACTCGGTGTATGCGTAGGGGGTTTATTACTGTCCGAATGGTACCTAATCCCGGTAGATAACCAAGATCAGACAATTGAACCGGTCTGCATGCGCCCCTTTTGTCACTTTTTTTTATGGGAATGTGATTCACGGTAGTTAGGGTACACTTATTAAGTTCCCATCATTTCACAGCTAACTTCAGCACTGGTGAATTCACAGTTTGTGAACGTGAGATATTGTTCTCATTTTCTTCAAATTGTTCATTCTTCCATGAGGCGCCTCTGTACAATAAGTCACGAAACTGTTTGCTACACAACTTCTTTATTGAATTCGAAGTAAGTTCACTGATGTAAACTCATGGTACGTTTTGAAATTTGTTTCATCATAAGGCATATTTTTTGGTCAGTCACTACCAGCCCATGTTGCAGCCTGGATCCTTGAGCCGTGAGTACACAATTTGCATGTATGTTGAACAGTCCCATCCGGCTGCCTACGTGCCCTAGTAAACTTCCCGAGTTAGCCTTGACATTCCACTGGTTTGTATCTAACTGAGAAGTGAAATGATTATGCAACTGACAAAACACAATGAAGCAAATGGAATTATTTGACTTATGTTTTCCTCAAATCTGTACAAATTACGGAAGAAGGTGCACGAAAGTTTAATGCATAACTTCGAACTATCGAGCCAGTACCTTCAGTTATGGCTGATAGGGTAATCCAAGAATCTTAGTCTTAGCACACACACACTCCAATCGATAACCCCGCGACTAGGACTTCCTGCTAGGCGATGTTTTGGATTACTGATGAGTCGTCGGGGATTTGGTTAATTTCAAGTTGAACAATGAAATCACAGTAACTGTCCTGTTAACAGACAGTAACTGTGTCTCCATTTCGAGACGATCGGGCAACCTGATCATTACTCACAAGCGAAAGTGGTTCAGCGTTCACATATGATAATTCGGTCATGCCTAACTTGAGGTCAATGGCGCAGTGGTAAACACGGTTGCCTCATGAACAGCGTGCCCGTGGTTCAAGTCCAGGCAATGGCGATGTTGTGCCTTACTGACGAGCTCTAATGAGAGCGAAACTCGAGTCTGGTGCTTCTTTTCGAAAGAGACCGACCGGAAAGTCTGTAGGGATGCGACAGCTGCGATCAATTGTGGGTGATGTTCAACTTGAAATTAACCAAATCCCCGACTACTCATCAGTTCATCTGTTTTCCTTACACTGATCAATATATGAGTCCGGTTGTCAGCGTACACTCCTTGAGCATGGCCGTATTGGGCATTTTGGATCACTCGGTCTTATTGAAGGACGCATGATCTGATATACTGATCACCAGTCCTTAATGGAGTATGTTTGTGTTTCATCCCTTAGTCTCGGAGGTCAAATTTGTGGATTTGATCTCGGGTGTTTCCTCAGGTCAACCCTCTCTCCGAACTTAGACAGCGGTACCCGCCCAGTTGGTTATTTTGTCTAATTATTGGACCATCAAAACCGAGCGTGTACTTTGTTTGAGGTACGATGGAATATATGCTATTGTTCGCATCTTCCATACATGCCATGGGATCGGATTAAAGATTCTGTTACATTTTTGGTCATGCATTCTTCGTAAGTATCAGTATACTGGCTTAATTAGTGGTCTATTATTTTCTCGCAGTTCAAGTTTCTATCGATCTCACCGGTTTCAATCTGTCTCATCTACCACGCCGTATCCCACTGTGTCGAAATTATCCACTTAGCTGTATTCATTTTTTGAGCGGGCTTTTGCAGAGGATGACTTACATGGGCTCAGCATTTGCAACACATCACAAACCGTGGTTAGTTGGTGAGACTTACGAGAGATAACACAACGGTCGCGCAATTACATCTGTTATAACAACAACAAAAATCTTTCTCGGTCTCGGGTTTCTTTAGAAATGTTGACTTCTCCAAAGCGATCACCTGTGCATTCTATTTGTCGGTTCCAATTCTCTGTCGCTCCGGAGCGTTTTAATCTGTGGTGCTTGCCTCGCTACTTAATCATTCTTAAGTAGTAAGTTGAATTAGCATAGATCTCTGCCATCACGCTCATTGAATCCGTGTGCCCCGTTTCAGCTCGGAATCTGGAACCAAAATGACACAGACAACCAACAGAAATCACCCGGTGCGAGAATTTGATCATGGTTTCACGAACAATAATTACTCTTGTGATGATGGGATATCGCTTGATAGCGATATGCTTCGTATCGCGCATTCATCGTTTGCTGATGCACAGCGGGCCATGCATTCACCAGTGGATTCGCTGTTCGATATCAAAGATACGTCGGACATGTGTGACACTGTGCGGTCAATACGTGCCAGCAAAAGCTCTGAACGACGTGCTCCTCAGTCATCCAATACTCGTCCTCCGTGGGGTTCTAGACCCAAACCGAAAAAGGTTAGTTATCTCTAGACCTACATTCTGTTCTGTTGTTTCCCTGTTTAATTCTGTCATTCATGAACCCTATCTAGTTAATTAACAGTTTCAGGTTGCTGTACTGAGGGTAATTAGGTTCTTTTTTCCGACGTGTATAGCATTAGTACTTCCAGTCGTTACCTGTGAGACCACTCGTGGACTGAATGCTGTCACGTTATTCAACAAACCTGCACATAAACCTTTGCAGTGGCTTGATTTCTAGGAATTCTGTTTCAAAACCTGCGGCATTTTATTTGAATACTCCGACTTAACAAATAACAGGTTTCCCTTCAAATTTCTCTTTACACCAACTGCAACATTACCTCACTGTTAGGCGATTGGGCCGGTTCAAGAATAATGCAAGCTTCCACACACACATAATCTGTGGGAGTGTGATGAAGATGATAACCGTGTATGTACAGGATGGCCCAGTCTCGGTCAATTAGGCCATCTACCAAAAACCTATCGAACTGGACCATAAATTTACCTGCTTCGCTATATGTTCAACCGGGATGTGTTGGAGAACATCGTTGTCGTCCAAACTGCAACACACCAAAAATGTCCAAAATCACTGACAGTTGACTAACCGCGATGCCCGTTGGTGTGCTCAAACCACGCTCTCAAACTATCCACTGTAACTAGCACAACGATAATATTCCTTGTAGGTTGCATCTATTACTTTGATTTGTTCAATAGTAACTGCGTGCAGGCAAGTATCTGTTTTCTGACGCGTTTTGTAGAAACAGCGTACATCCAGTTCCAGACTCGGGAGAATTTTCATCAGAGTAGCTCTCGGTTAGTTCACGCTCGCGCGCAATCCGAGTGAAGTTCGCCACCTATTAATCCCGTTATCTTCTTAAATACAGTTGCTACATCAACTCGCCTTACCTAAGTCTGTCTGAGTGGTTAACGGAAACCCCGCAATCTCCGAGGTGACTATTCCTACTTGGATGTTTGTTGAGCACTTTGATTTCTCATCATCTATTTGCTGTTTAGGTTTCCTATAGTTTGGAGATATTCGTTACGATGCCTCGTCATTGTTTATAAATATATCACTCAAAGAAAGGATAGAGTACTTTAGATTACTGACGAGTAGTCGGGGATTTGGATAATTGCAAGTTGAACATCACCTACAGTTGATCGCAGCTGTCGCATTACCGTAGACTTTCCAGTCGACCCCTTTCGAACTGCAGAAGCACCAGACTCGAGTTTCGCTCTGATTAGAGCTCGTCAGTAGTGCATATCCTTGTCACGGCCGGGACGAGAACTCCGGCCACGTTTTCCTGAGACAACCGTGTTGACCACTGCGCCACTGACCTCAACTTAGGCATGACCGAATTATCACATGTAAACGCCCAACCAGTTTTGCTTATGAGTAATGTTCAGGTTGCCCGACCGTCTCGATAGGAGCACAGTTACTGTATGTTAACTCCAATTGACAACCACAAACGAAAGTGGTTGAGTGTCCACATGGGACATGCCAATCAATATCATTGCTTTTCCGCAACCAAAACGTCAATAGACAAGGTGCTTGTATCGGCTATCTGGAACGCTAGCTGTTTACATGTCGCACTCCCGCTGCATTACTAAGCAAATCTAGGTCCACGGTTATTGGCCCGTGTGGCGTCATCTGTGTGTGCTCATGCTTCACGCGATCGTATCAGTCGAGCATAAATTCTCGGGTACACTGCACGATGACTAGTGTCTAATAAGCACGAGGGTTGCAGTTTACATCATCGCAAGGGTGACATAAATTGTTGGTCAGTTATGTCAAAAATAAGCCGAAATAGTGTATTTTTGCTGCTAGCGAGCCGGCCTGAAACTTCGTCCGAATCCAAAATTATGATCAGCAGTTATCATATTCAGCTTATAGTACCTTATATCCAGAGTGAACATGACTTAATTCGGTTCGATACTTTTGCATCACTTGGAATGACGGTTAGCCTGCGTGGTACCGATTGGAGATGATTGTTTGCTTCGCGGAATCATATTGCACTCGTCCATCTGTATGGCTTGGCAGAAGGCTTTCAAACCGTTCGAGTGTTCAGTTCGGATATATCCGCACTTCACTATCGTACCTCTCCATCAGTGAAAACTAACTTCTTTTGTAACTGCCGAATAATAAATGATGGTGCTAGATTACTAGTGATTAGTCGGGATTTGGATGATATAAGTTGAATACCTCTCATCTGATGATAGCTTACGCATTCAGATAGGCTTTTAACTAGCCTGTTTCAAAGAGAATCACTAGACTCGAGCTTCTCCCTTTTTAGTGCTCGTCACTCGTTCAGCCTTGCCATAGCCGAGATTTGAAATCCAGCTACGTTTTCACTCGTCAACCTTGTTGACCAGTACGCCATCGGCCTCACATTAAACTTGACCAAACCATCGTATCTCAACATTCCAGCACGTTTTCATGTGAACAATGCTTAGGCTGTTTGATCATCTCTTAGGGAGATACGATAACTGTCCCGTTAGGTTAAATCAATGACCCCACGATTAGGACTTCTCAGTCAAAATGACCTCCCAAGGATGGTCAAACGTTTTGGGCGGTATTTTGATTACCGATAATCGGGCTGGGCAACCTGAACATTAGTTGCGAGCAAATTCGACTGAAAGTTGATGTAGGACATATTTGTTGTGCTTGATATAAAGCAGTTGATGCAGTGGCCAACGCGGTTCCCTCATGGGAACTTGGGTCGAGGTTCACTTCCCGCTTGTAGCAAGTGTATTTATTACTGATGAGCTCTGGCAAGAGTGAACCCCGAGTTTCGTTTATCTCTTCAAAAGGGGCTGACCGGAAAAGCTCTCTGATCGTGGAAACCGTGAACAAATATGAATTGTGTGAGTCTTTATGTGAATGTCCAATCATCCTAGGAGCATTGCTGTAATTAGTTTCGTAAGCTATTCAGAAGCCGATTGCAATTATGAGTTGATTGGTATAATCATAATTATAGGTTTTCTTGCTTTTGTTTTCTCTTTCCTCTCAGAACATAAACACCTACTTTCGATTGACAACGTTTCCCTTTTCCGTTAGTTCTTCTTTGCTATCATATTCTGTGTGTTTCAATCCCACTTTACCGCGTGCCAATATCAGTTCGATCCTCTCAGAAAAATATCTACGCAGACAAATATAAATTGATCAAGACCGATTTTATCCGTAAGACCTCCTTCCTTAATTTTAATCAGCCCACAGCGGCATAAGTACACGCCGAAATGACCTTCGGATCGTGTAAAATGGCCGATATGTCGAACTAACTGATTCCTCTGTTTTCTAGTTTGAAGTGGGTACAAACCTATCCTAATTATTAACTCACTTCATTGACCTTTTTGTTTCCTGCCGGTTCAATAAGGATGGAGTACAACGAGGCCGATTCCATCCGGACGGTTGTCGCTTGCAGGATTTGTGTGCCACGGATAGGGCCAAATTAGCCCGCCTCGTCTATGAACTGGCTGCAGCACAACAAGCCCTCACTATCAATCGAAATGAGCCTACTAAACAAAATGATCAATGGAAAGATGAGCAACCCTCAACACATGCTGAAACGCCTCAGAAACAGAGTAATCTATCAGCACAACCTGTACTCGTTCGCGACTTCGATAATGGCTGTGATGGTTCGGTTGAATCAACAAACTGCGTCGTGAGTTTTTTTGTTGTTAATTGTCTTGGTTCATTTTCGCTTGACCATTGTACACAAGTGCATGCTATATGTGTATATATGTATACGCATTATTGATGCGGTATGTTGACAGTATCTATGTCCGTTAATTATTTGACGTTCGCTGTAGAACCCCAACAGACAGTGCACATTTTGGGAACGCCATTGATCGATGTGACGATTCCGTAATGTCATCAGCCATTATGTTACCATCTCACTGTTTAAAAGCTTCGGCTCGTAATCCGGTAGTCGCCGCTTACATCACTATCCAAATGTATAGGAACCCTGGCTGGAAACAAGTAGGTTGCCAGCTCGAATGCGTGCCCTACTGCTGTCTACCCGATAAATCCAAACAAGGACGAAGCCGGCCACGGTGGGATGTGGGATGAGAACATAGTATGAGTAATCCGCATGTAGTTTTCTTTTGTGTTTCTCGTTACCTATTCAGTATACGATCAAGTCTGTGAAAATTTCCGCTCCTTGGGAAGGAGAAAATCGTACTTTTTAAGGTCTTCTGTATTCTAAGGTTTCATGCAAACGATTCATTTGATATTTATTACATAAATGAAAAAATTATGAAAGAACCTGAATGATGCACTCTAAAGGGCTCGTACGTATGGTCTGTGATCAGACAAATGTATTCGTGCATTAGAACCACCAGTTAATCCTCTTTATTATCAAGCTGTACAGCTTTGAAATCTCTGGAGATGTTTCCTGATCGATTCTGCTCCGCAGGGGTATGACGACTGGGATTTTGGCCTTACTGGGCATCATCATGTCAGACAGGCCGAAAGAAAGTAATCGCAGACACCTATCAGTTATACTGTTATTATTGTATGTAGCACTACTGACTGCACGAGAGTGCTTGGTTGATGAGGCATGATTCTATGAGCATACAGCAGAACTATTTTTTATCGTCGCAACATTATTGTCTTCCAGTTAAGAAGGAAGATGGTTAGAACAGGTGCCGTCAAAGAAAAAGCACTCCAACTACCTAGCTGCTAACCGTGATCAATGACATTACCGAGTGTGGTCGAAAACTCTTGTACTATTCAGAAGCCCTATGTAGTTTCGAATACACACTGCGCGCAACGTTAGTCAAAATCTGTGTCATATTCTCCTCGCCGTTAGGTTGGACAAGCCCCCATTGCCAAGTTGGTCAGACTCCTGAATCTGTCTCCGGGCTGAGTCCCCCAAGTAAACCCAACCTCCTGTTACCTCGCAACCTGACTAAAGCCTTGTGCGAAAACCATGAGCATCATTTCGTTGAATAATCAAAAAAGAGATTGGCAGAACTTTTTTATCCTGTGATAGCATAGTCTTATTTTCCATGATTCATGGTTGTGTTGGTTGTCAAATCAGTGTTAGCAGGACCGGTTCTCAAAAAGATCTCACTATCACCAACCGGTCGTGTCGACTTGACGGATGAGCTGAACCCTTTGATGAACGGCTCAGCTGGTGTGACCTGGGCCACTTAGATGGAAGGACCAGAATGATCAGTTGTTTCTTTCTAGTTGGCCCTTCGTTGAATGTACACAGGAGCCTAGGTTAAGGAAACGTAGCAAGGCTCTAGGTCCAGAAATCTTCCTTTTCTCTCCTTCTAAAAGTGATAGGGAGATATCAACATCCTAACTGACGAAACTCCTTCAGATGGCTTGGGAAGCTGAAAGGGTGCATCGTGATTGGGGCTTATGAGTAGTTTGTCCCATTTTCAAACTAAAGGACCGAAGTCCACATAACAACCAACGAAACACCGATCTAGCCTCTATCGCCTCCTGTTACTCACTGGACTTATATTGTGTCAGCTCAACGAAACCAGGGAGGATTAAATACATTAGGAAAATACAAGATTATGATCTGATTGAGGGCATGTTGACTGCATTTTTACCCTGCAACGGATCTTGGAGCATCGGTACTCTCATGGGCAGTTGACAGTTGTCATCTATTTAGACCTGGAGACTGTATTTGATTCGATTGCCCGTAACCTTTCTTTGGAACCGCATTCTTCGCAAAGGAATTCCAGAAGAGTGTGTGAATCTTTGAAGATCACTGTATGCCCGCTGTGCAAAGTAGGGTGTTCATCACTATTAGCGGTGCTCGCCAGGGTATCCGATCACCCCCTTGCTGTTCAATTTTGTCATGGACATCTTCGAGGAATTTAGTGAGCCTGTTGTAGATTTTGTTTCTAGCACCGTGTTGACCGACATGGAGTATGCGAATGACGTCGTCTCGTTTGATCCCTCTGCGGAATACATGCAGACCATGCTGAACAAGATGAATGGCCAGACTGGTTTGTACTGAACGCGCTCTGCACCTTCAAAGCGTAAAATGATGCCTCAGGGTTGGGACATTTCCACTCTCACTTTCCTCATTGCAGACAATCCGCTTGAGACTGTGGATAATACCACACACTGGTCTAGCACTATCCCGTCAGCTCTTAGTATGGCCGATGAGATATCGGCTAGAATATCAAGGACACATTCTGCCTTTGTTAGTTTGCGTCATTTGTTGCGTTGAAAAGATTTCCGGTAGTCGTTAAAAGAGAGAAGGACTACAAAATGTTTGTGTGCACTCCGTTTTGTTCTGTGGTAATGGTGATGCTGGTTCACTAACGTGGCCCGCTCGCGACTAAGATACTTTTGCTTGACCATCGCTGTGCCTGCCAATTAATCTACATCAAGTGTGCTAATCTCTTGGGCGATACAGTTGTTGGCTAGCAAGTATATTTTTAGTCAACTAATCGGGTCGCACAGTATGCGATGGTTCAGTCATGTACTGTGCATGCTAGCTGAGCATTTTCCGCATAGGGAGTTATATAAGACCGCCAATAGTTTGGTAAAATCGTGGATAATCAAACAGCACCATGGTCAGCAAAATTTGAGGACCCTGGCCTGTCCGTTGAGTAAAGTGGGTAAATGGCACCTGCTAGATTGAAGGCTTCATGCTCATTAAAAATACTGGTTAGAAATGTCATTCAAGATGGTATCATACCTCAACCAGTGGCCTACCGGTGAGCATTAGGTTCCTAGCCCTATTTTACCTCCAAATTTTTATATTTTTTTCTTCTGTGATATTCCACATCACTGTTGTTGTAGACGACGGCCCTAGCTACAATATCTTCTGAATAGGTTTATGGGTGCTATGAATGAGTGAATGAAAATGCTATGTGATTACACTTAACCTCCTAATATGTCACACTTGTTAGACGTTCAAAAACTTGTTACATTTGAGAGTTTGTCACTTTCTATACTAAATATAATTGAGACTGGTGATAGTAAAGATTGTTTTAAACAGTTCTGTTTGCAGTTTTACTAATGAGTTACCGTAGCATTTGAGCTTCAGTTTGAATCACCAGAATGTTCAGGAATTTTCTGCTATTAAAACACGACAAGTGATTTGCCCATTGTAACTTTCTTCGACTACGTTCGTGGAGCACTAGTCAGCCATCAGTTGTGTTACTGGAGCACAGCATTTGACCAGGATGGACTTAGTGATGAACTACTAACTTATCAGCTTTGTGACCTTGAAAAGCATGTTGTGAGCAAAAATTGGCTGTTGAACGTGTAGACATCCTGCGAGAATGTGTGAATAAAACATTACTTATGTTCATCTTAGGTCGCGATGAGTTAGCGTCCATCGCGTACATGTGTGTATATCTTCAACATTGGCCGGCTGGACACAGAGGCCTCACATTCCACACTGGATACGTGGTGTGTGGGTGAAACCACAGGTGTTACAACGCAAGTCGCCTGTGGTAAGTGTTGTGCGCTACGGTCGCTATGGCAGACTAATCCGAAATGGATGCCGCCAACCGTACCTTCGGAGCAGAGTCCATGAAATACGAATCACATAAGTTACCTTTCCATTTATAACAGACTGTCCTGACGCAGCAGCAACTTGTACTATATGTTTGCTGTTTACTTGGTAGCACTTACAGACCCCAAAAAAGAACGTTATTGGCGGTTTTAGGGTTTCCATGCATGAATGGTCTGTAAAGTCCAACTGCGAGTTGTCAATATAGTCCTTGAGACTGATTCTCTCCTGTTGTTTGATGTCCATAGCAAATCGGTACTGCGCCTTGTGCACCCCAAGAAGTGACTTTTCAGCTTTTCACTTACTCATATGTTCAACAAATGAGGGACAATTAATACGATAAACCTGAACTGCACGATAGTATTGGTTATAATGAAACCGATGGGAAATTTACTGGACGACCACACTCGTTTTTTGGCCAAAAAGAACTATTGTTTCGGTTTCGTGATCGATTCAGTAATAGAAAAGGTGAGTTCCTGTAGAAATTGAGATACGTAATGAGTAGCAGAAGATTGAGGTAGTACATGTGTTTTAGTTTCAACTCCATTGGGCGCGTTGACCGCCTTCATGTTTGTGTCGTTCACTTGAGCCTTAATCAACTGTTCACCCTCCCACATTTGTGAGTGAGTCGTTTCTTGTTGATCCACCTGACCAGTCGTACAATCGATGCCTGCTTTGAATCATTCCCCAGCGATCACTTTTCGCTTACACTTGTATGCCTGCGCTCACGCTTAGTCTGCTCGTTACAGCACACAAACTGGTAAGTAGTAAGAGATTTTGACTAGTAGAAATGGAACATCACGCACGAGTGACCGCAGCTGTCAGGTTTCCATAGACTTTTCGGTCCAGCTCTTTTCGAAGCACCATACTCGAGATTCGCTCTTGTTAGAGCTCGTTAGTAGTGTGTCCAGAGATTACTCGCAGGCGAATGTAGCTGAATGTTTGCATATGACAACTCGGTCGTTCCTAATGTGAAGGCTGCAGTCAACGCGGTCGCCTCAAGAAAACGTGACCAGAGTTTAGCTCCCAGTTGTGGCACTACTAATGAGCTCTAACAAAAATGAAACTCGAATAAGGTGCTTCTCTTCGCAAAAGTCTATAGAAATTCAAAAGCTACGAGCGTTTGTGAGTCGTAGTTAATTTATGCTACTCGAGCTACTTTGTTGGTTATTTGGTTTGGTATAACCACTGAGATCCAATAGAAGATGTAGAAGTACATGAGTTCGAATGTAGATGTTGTTTTACGTCAATTAGAATGTTAGTTTCAAAGTTTTTGCACATTATGGTGCTATGAGAAACAATAGAGCGAATTTTTCTACGGAGAGCTTAGTTAGTGTTTAAAGGGTTCAGAAAGAGTATAAAATTCTTTGACAACAAACTAGATTAAACAACTGATGAATAGTGCATCCAATGGGGTGTGCACGTGCAGTGATAGATCAGTTGATTAAATGATGTGAAATGAGGATAGACTTTAAATGTCGAACTTTGGTGCAGACAATGATAATATATAATGACCATATCAAATTCTGGCTCACGGTAACCCCTTAAATACTTAAAAAAAAGGAATATACACTTATCAGAAATTGATTATCGCTCATAAACGGAAGCAATGTATCGACGTATTTGGACGTCTTAGGGAGCAGATTGTGGAATCCTGACCAACTTAGCAGTTACGACGAACTATCCAATAAGACGAATGAAGGGGATATTGTATGGTAGTTGACGCCTAACTTAGACTTTCCAGTCGGCCACTTTCGAAAAGAACCACTAGACTATGGGGATGCGGTAGCTACGATCAATTTTGGGTGGTGTTTAGTCTATATGAAAATCAAAATCCCCCACTACTCACCAGTATTCAAAATACCGCCCAACAAGTTAATGATTTCTGTTATTTCAACTTGTAGAGACGTCCTCGTCGAGAGGTCATCGATTAGAGTTAACAGACAGTAACTGTGTCTCCTATCGAGACGGTCGGGCAACCTGAACATTACTCACAAGCGAAAGTGGTTGAGCGTTTACTTGTGATAATTCGGTCGTGCCTAATTCGAGGTCAGTGGCGCAGTGCTTGTGCTCTCTGTCCTCTCTGAGCTGGATTCTATACCCGATTGGACCACATGACGGCCTTCACAACTCAAGTGTTCCCTCGGACATTGTCCCAGCGCAGCAGCCAATACGTGCAGTCGCAATGAAAAAGGCCACAAAATATGAGTCCATTAAACCAATCATAGGCCACTTCCCTAGCCTGATAATACAATGGAGAAATTCTACTGCACGAAAACGAAAGGCCTTTACACGAAAGATACATTCTTATGCCTAAGAGAGAAACCAGTATGGAAAAAGGTATAGTCGCGGCCGTGGCGAGGATGTGCACGACTGACGAGGTTTAATGGGAGCGAAACTCGAGAAATGAATTTATTGGAATTGCACTTTGGAATGCGGTTGAAATATAAGGTATCGATTTGCGCTCAAGCCATGTACCCAATCTTAGATGATATTGAGCCTGGCACAATAGCGGCAGGTAGAAGGAAGGCCTGAGTGAGTGCGGTTTGTATTAAATGACTCAAAGCAACAAGTATAACCTGCCTTGCTTATTATCGTAGGATTATTGACCATAACTTTACCTCTTACTCTGATTTGAGAACGTGGTCTGATGGGAACTGAGTACAACTCACGGCATTTCGGTTGTTCTTCTACCTCAGTCACTTATCAACTTTCTCGTATGGTTAGATAACCGGCAATGACGTTCGCGAAACCAGTACAATTACTCT
>JTDE01021138.1:25594-37405 GCA_014338405.1 Paragonimus skrjabini miyazakii
TGAGCCAAATCTTGCATGTTTCATGGTGGCTAAAATACTTCCACATACGTTGAACAGTAAGTTGCATTGCCGGATGCTGATCAGAAACAACTCGAGCTATTGGAGTTGGATATCAATTAATGCCATAGTATGGTGTTTGTTGCAGAATAGTCCGCAATAGTCGACATCCACTTTGTACCTAGACACTTAATCTTTAGATCGTGGAATCAATTCTTTAGGTCTGGGTTTAACTTTGTGCAGATAGGTATTGCAGTTCTTGGCCAAATTCTTGATATCAGTATCGATTTGCAGCCACCAGCAGGTTTATCTCACGAAAGCTTTCATTTTCTTGTTTCTCCTGTGATCTTTATTGATGTCCTTTGGCACCATTTCCCTGAGATCAGTTGGTCATACCGCTGACCAATCACTTTCCGTGACACAACACACCGTCTTATTGGCTTAGCAGTTCTTCATAGGTTGAGATTTTCTTTCTCAACTTCAAAGTTGTTTCATCCTGTCCATCAAAAGCAATCCTTTGGTGGGAATTCACAGTCGGTAGACACTGAAGTCGCATATTCGTCTTGTTCTAGGTACTCATTTATGTCTTGCGATTTTTTTCATACAACTATATTTTCTTCTTCTATATTGGACCACATCGGTTACGAGTTCCAACAATGCATCACGCATTACCTTCGGTACCTCAAGATCATCCACTCATATACATGATGACAGAACCAAACAGAATCGATCACTGCACTTAACCTTGATCCAGCTAAAGCGTCCACTGCTGATTGGGAAAGCTGATATCTCCAGATAAACACATGTTTATCTGGAATGAACTGCTTGAAAGCTAAAATCTAATATAGACTCGCATTCTAAAATCACACCAAAATCATGTTGAATAACAAACCGTGCGTGAATATGAATAAGAACAACCCAGGATAATGTTTAATCAATCAGAGATTGTACGTGTGCAGGTATGCGCGTACACTCATTGGCGGTAGCTAAAACGTATCCAGAACACGAGGTTTGCTTTCGTTCGTTTACCGCGCAAGTTGCATTGTGGGTAAATGCTCATGTGCCCGATACATTCATCTTGAAACAGACAATGGCTGGCATCTCATGTGGATTAATGGCAGGTGGTCTTGGATTGATCCAACTGACTTACATTGGTTGCTAGGCCGATTGGTCACTCGGATCATCAAACAATCACATGTCAAAAATTGTAATCTCTCTCTCCTAAACACGACTGACTTCGCAGCCAACTTACTTCACTGACTATACTGATTCAATATCTGTAACTTTTTTTTACACTCCTCTATTCGACAAGAAGCAAACCTGGTCTTGACCCGTCTCTGAGTTCCTGATCTTTTACTTTTAAATCAGGATCCGCTTCTCGCCTGCATTGAACACGACAAAATTTAGACGAGGCACACTACTTATAAGTAATATGACGAACTTTGTAACTAGTTCACCTTGACTGAAGAAGTTTGTGGGTTATAAGTGCAACGTCACCGATAACCATGTTTCCTGACTGTCTACAAGTTGTTTTCAAAAGATGAATGGGCTATCGGTTCGGTGACCATCTAAAGGGGCGCTTCATGTCGAGTGAATAATTTGAATGGCAAACTGTCGGTACTTTGTGGGCAGGCAAGTCATGACACCTCAGAATCGCAGACGTTTGAAAGCTCTTACGCACTTTATACATTGTGTTTTATTTATATGGCACTTCAGAGAATCATCGCTGAAAGCTAGTATCGAAAAGTAGCGTGGTTAGTTCATGCAGACCCCTTTGTTGAGCAGTAGAAGTGTCAGAAAACGAAATGCTGTTTTGCCGAACACGTCACGAGGAAAAGGAATTTAAGTCAACGATCTCGTGGATACAAGTTCACCGAGGACTCCAACATACTGTCATGTCTGAGGATCTTTCCAGTCAGCGATATGAATGGTTGTTTATTTCCCAACCTGACAGGTGGCACCCACCACCTTTACTCAACGGGCGGTCAAAACATTCCTAGCCGGTGGCCACGTCATCGCCTAACCACTTTGTAGTCTCGTCTCGCATGGATTAATACGTAGCAAGGCTGGCGCTCCGCCGACATGAGAAATACTTGACCCAGTCGGCGTAGACCGAACTCTCTCATTGCCTCAGTCGCCGGCAGTGGTTTTGGAGATTGTCCAAAGACGGGTCGGTAGACTGTCGTGTTGTTCACACACTTCATTTAGCACAGGCTAAATGGTGGAGACAACGGTGGTTGAATACCAAGAGCTTATATGCATCCTCCACCCGAATGGGTCGGACTTCTGATTCATATGGCCAGCTTGAACGTACACATGCCTTGTGAACCTTCCCCCTAATCAGCAACCGGGTGTCTGCAACGCCACAACTGTTGAAGGTTGGTAAATGCATTACATGCTTTCATTACTCTCATGGCTACTTCATTAGTAATGTTACAAGCGGATGAGATGACACCACTCAAGTGGGTAAAGTTACCAACAATCTCAAACGACCTACTTGTTATAACAAAGGCGGAATCAGCACCTAGCCAATTTAAAGATACAAAATGCACATCGTACAGATCAGCTATATCCTGCAGCTGCTCCGAAATCATCTACATGTTGCCTGCACAAGAACTCAATAAAGTCATGTCGCCCACGTACCCGCTGTACTCCTAAATTCTCAGAACCGCCGAATGTTTTTTCAAACTGCCATTTTCAACGTAGTTGGGGGAGACCAGGTACCCCTATCGAGCGCCATTTAAAGTAGAAAAAGGTCTTGATAGCTTCCCATATCTGTACACTTTGCACTCAAATTTGGCATGCAGTGACTTCGACAAACTGATGAATTGAATTAAAATATTTCTATGATGGTCGCAGTCCCAGAGAGTAGGTTGGATAGTCTATCCGAATGTAGCCTTCATATTCAAGCATACAGTGTCCACACACTTGATCATAGCAGCTCTGGTGTACGTTGTCAGTTACCTTAGTGGCACTTCTGGTCCATCGTCTTCCTAGCGTTGGGGCTCGCCCCTTTTGTTCCTGAAGTCGCTTGTGAGTGGCATACTACTCGCAAACGAAACTTCCCGTTAGTACAACACTATCACTGGCTTTGCGTCTATCTTACTGAACCTGGTATGCAATCAGTTATGTTTCAAATTGATAAGCTCAATGCATTTTACCTCCCGAGCTGTCAGCGGGCTTTCGATCAAACTATGTTTTCTAACTGATTTTGATATGTGGCTGGTTATTTTAATTTTTCGTTGCAGCATACTGATCGAATCCAATGGACTGGATGACTGTTTTTTTTATTTCTTGCGTTCACTAAATAGTATTAACCCATTTCTCCTCACCACATTTATGATTTTCACTCAGAACTTCGTACTGCTCACCGGCTCCCCCCCCCCGCCTCTTTTCTTGTCTGGCAGAACCACTTTCCAACACAGTTGGTCCGATTGAAAAAAGAATTGCAGCAATCGAAACCACAGCTGGCATCGTCTATGCAACCTGTTTTGCTTCAGGATGACGAATTTACGGCCACTGAACAACTGTGGAAGGACCGGATGAATGGCATTACAATCTCAAATGTGGACGCAGGTTCTGCCGTTGTTTCGCAGCCTAACCAAATGACTAAGGTCAATCAGATGACGCAAAAGTATGGTAAATTAACTGAGTTTTCGTGTCGAACAATCACATCTGAAAGTATGTTGTCTGTTTGTTTTTGTCTCGCTGTTTCACCATCATCTGTGTATTTGACGCATCTGAGGTATTTTTAAAACACCGTAAAATTCTCAAACAATTAAGGTTGTTTGGGTAGAATCGTGTGCAACCGATGAGCAACACGCTACTCACTAGTTTAAATCACGGGTGGCAAGTTACAAGTAAGCAGTGGGGGGGAAAGCTTGGAATACGGTGACTTTGTCGTGTTAGCTAAACCGATCTTAATGCTAGTTTCTCTTCCTGTAAGTTGTTTTGTTGAGTTCACTGTGCAAATTCGCGTAACCTGTAAACCAGCGGGCGTTATGAAAAATTATTGAAACAGTTGAAGAAACCCAACAGGAGTCTACAATTACGACTCTGATCACTCCGTTAGGTAAAGTCGGTTGATGTTGTCGATTACGTTTTGATCATACAATTTATTTGTGAGGGAACGCTACCCGATGAGACAGCATGTTGTAGTTTATGTTGATCTGCGCCCAGATGATTCGAGTTGAGCTTGGTTTAACTTGTGACTAGAACTTCCTAAACAGGTCGAAGTATCTGATCTGATTAAACCTGCTAGGCGATATTTTAGATTACTGGCGAGTAGTCATAATCGCGGGGCTGTTGACTGGAATTAGTAGACAGTAAACATGTCTCCTCTGGAGGCGATCGGGCAATCAGAGCCTTACTCACAAGCGAAAGTGGTCGAGTGTTCACATATGATAATTCGATCCTGCCTAATGTGAGGTCAATGGCGCAGTGGTCAACAGGGTTGCTTCATGAAAGCGTGGTCGGAGTTCTAACCCCAGCCGTGGCAAGGGTTTGTCCTACTGACGAGCTCTAATGGGAGCGAAACTCGAATCTAGTGCTTCTTTCGAAAAAGGTTGTCTGGAAAGTCTATCTGAATGGGCAAGTTGCAATCAAATGTGTGATGTTCAAATTAAACTTAACTAACACCCTGACTACTCGCCAGTCATCATCAATTGATTGTCCAGTAGCCTAATTCCTCCATGATAAGTCCGGCCGATATCTTGATCTAATTATACCACCCCTTGATGCAATCGTACCATCTTGAAGATGAACTATGGAAAACATTTGTTCTCCTGTATGTCTGTGTTCTTATTAATGTAACGTTGCTTCCTAAATTAGAGCAGTGAAAACGCCTATGTGAACGTCCTCTTACTTCTGTTTGAGTGAAAATGATGTAGATTGTTTGACTTTAGCATGCGATTTTTCAGGATTTTTATACTTCCCATTCCTCTACCCGCTTTTATCCCTGGACTAGATTTGTTCTTTAGGGTTGTATGACAGTCGTTAGATTTCGTCACCAATGTATCGTCGTCGATTAGACTTTTGACGAAGTCAGTGATTGACTGAGTCGTTTTGTGATTGTTACCTATTGAGTTCCGGTCACTTTGTGAGCACGTTGCCTGTATTTGGCAGACATTAAATCTGGGGATCTCCGTACTTCTCTGTCTGACATCGATACTTTTGTCGTGTCGCTGATTTAAGTAATAATCACTGCGCTGCGACCGAAATTAACAGGCAACACAGCATCGCAATGTGAGGTGGACTGATAATCGGTTGCTCTATAAAGTAGTTTCCTGTCCTCTATATCATTTGTCTCATAAGGCAATTAGCAACATCGCCGCTGATGGTTCAGTGTCTTTTGATGCAGGAAGATGAGTGAATATTTCGTTTACTGAAATCAGCCTACCTTTACTTACAATTTGTTTCTTTCAATGTACACATCCCTTTCTATTTCATGCCGGTTGCTATAATCAGATCTACCCAAGCCTCCTAGTTTCAATTCTTCCATCGGTGTACACTCACAATACTCAGACGGAAATACATGCGGCCAAACCGAAAGACATACACCGGAACCATCACAAGCTGACCGTAATCCAGATAAACATGTTCCAACCACACATAAGAAACGTATCCATGAGAACTTGCTGCAAGGTATGGTTGTGATCATTATTTATGCTCAAGCGAATTTTATTTTATCTGGAATCTCGTGCTGAATAACGAAATATTTTGCATTTGTCACCTGGCTGGTTCAGTTCGTTCGCATAACAGTCACGCACACGTATCTATTTACGTCCTTGAAAAGATCCCCATAATTGTTATCAACGTCACAGCATTTTGAACAAGTTCGTTTCCGGCTATCAGTTGTCACTAATAGGTATTACTAATAGGTAATTTGGCAGATTGATGATTTTAGATGAGACCCAGTTGTGAGAAGTCAAAGCTTCGGCTGGATTCGAACCAGCGACAGAAACACAATGCCTAAACGCGGCAAGCGCTGTACCAGCTGAACTACGAAGACACACCAGGAGCTCGGAAATCTCACATTTGAACTCTGCTACCTACCCGTCCCACTATCTCATAGTTGTCAAGCTACTAACATCATATTTAAACCAAAAATGTAGTAGTACGAGGTATGTTGGAATAAGCAGAGCAACGCGAGCCTGTGCAAATACAATGTAACCTCCATACTGACTGCACTCCTTGATTCCGGTTATTGACACACTATCGTCTTCAATTTATGTTATTATGCATCGTAGTTCGTGGGTCGTGCGTAATCATCTGAGTTTGGAGTACGGCGTTCTGGACATTCATTTGGAGTGCCGGTGATCAGTAATTTATCCCAATTCTATCGGCATTTGGTCCACATATTCAATAATCTTTTGCTTTTTGGATTAATACATTTGTAGACAATGAAAAGACGTCGTAAAGGACAACCTCACATCCAGAGGGTTTCATCGTGGGCAACTCAATGTCCTGTACGTTTAAGTGACAAGAGTTTTAGAACAGAAAGTGTACCAAACATGTTTTCAGTGAAGCTTCATCGGACTGTTACAGTTACAAAGACACCAAAATAAACAGCGGCCGCAATATCGGTCAGAATACACACTATCTCACTTTCGTGTTTGCGAAAGCCAGTTGGGTGTTAACTGCCTATACATCGACCGGTTGAGTCAGTCAATGACAAACGTACCTGGTGCGATTGAACAATCCTCTTCTGTCCACATAAGGTTGACGCTTACCTCGGTAGTGGCCAACGTTGGCTGATGGGCGGTTTTTTATCGATTCGGTGAAACTCTATAGAAGAACATTGAATGATCTCTCTATGTTGATCTGATAATTGCTAGCAGCCAAATGGCTTATAGTGGCACTCGTGATTGATTTCCCTTCATCTGTCCCGATCCACACTGGATGATGCTCTCTGATAAATCTAAACAAACTTCGAGTCTTACGACTCACGTAGTTTGCTGAGCACTCGCAAACGAACAAGTGAATCACCACATATGAGTTGGGGATCAACAATTCATCCCCCAGATTTCGAGTGATCAAATGAGAGCCGGTGAATGAAGTAGTCGGTCTGGCTACTTCCATCAGTCCTTCTGCACGGAGAGGTGTCCAGGTAATGCAAAGAGTTATCAGGCTCCAGTTCCGTAGTGAAATACATCAGTGAATGTACGCAGCCGAACTTCTGTAAAATGTCGGCAATATTGACACTTGAATTTGCGATGATGGATATGTAACCGATATACAATCAGTAGAAAAACATTTAATCTCTGATAGTGCTGAGCAGCGTACGTTCCAACTGGCCCTTTGCGTCCTGTTTTGGAATTCACCTTATCACACCCTAGCACAATGGCTAGCAGTGACCTCGGAGTCAGTTCTGAGATAGAGAGAAATGTTCATAGCCTATGAGATACATTCTAATTCGTGAATACAGTTCGTGACGCTTATGTTGGTAGTGAAGTCGTGTTCTCTTGACGTAATCTTCTTGTTTACAAACGTGTCATTGATGGAAACAGTAAATTATTTATGTGATTCCGTTGACAACTGTAACATTTCAATCGGCTTGCTAACAGCGTACTTGGAGGACTAGTTTTTAATATTGACCTGTAATGCACAGTTCTGTCTTTAACGATGACATCCGTAGACCAACTGATGGGGTGGCACTAAGATCATCGCAGGGCGATTGCTGGCGTGTATTTTCACGGACAAGTTGAAACGTATGGTGCTCAGCACTGTTGTATATCATGTGAAATCACACGGAATCCACCAAATGATCCAGTGGATTGGACAGGCTACTGAGTCTAATTGTGGAAACACCCAAGCCCCCGGTATAGCTTCGTAGCTCAGCTAGTACAACGTCTGCCGCATTTGGGCATGATGTTTCTGTCACTGGTTCGAGCCCAGCCGAAGCCTTAATCTTTCCTAATTAGGTATCATCTAATTTTTGAAAGTTGCTACAGTATTAATGAGTAATACATGTTCCAATTGCCTGGGTTTGGTAACTTGGTCATTCCAAGGTTTCTTCCTGTGGTAATTAGTCGGAGGTTTTATTGTTACTAACTGCATATCGTTTTCATTTGAACGCATCTTTTGCCCTCATATAGTCCCATAAGTTGTACTGTGCAAATGCACACATTTCTTGCACAACATTAAACTAACATGAAAGTGTGTTTTGTTGTCAGTATACTCCCCGAGCAACACCTTTTGGTAACGACTCTCAATATTCATCGGATCTGTCGCCCAAGCGTCTGATTCACCAGATAAGTGGTTCTCAAACTTGTTCGATTCATCGCTTTCCTAGTAAACATGGTTAAATCAGGTTAATGCATCTGTCAGAAGTGTTATCTTTTTGTTGGCATGGCATATGCTCTTCCATGATGTGGTTGAGACACTAACACAGATTAATGTTATCGCTAGCTCACAAACCTTTTACATACCTTGCATTGTAGTACTGGCCGGAGACTTGAACGCCCAAGTAGGCTGGCTAGGCGCTGACGAACGTAGCTTAGATGATCATTACCCTTACGGTGTTTGTCAAACAGACAACGATGAACCTTCGTTTCAACTTTGTGTCAATGATGGTCTTCTGACCAGTGTTAATTTTGGCGCTTTAGATGCTGGCGCACCACCTGGCAACCTCTGTCTCCAAAACAACCGTGGACACAGATTGGCCGTATGGTTGCCAGCTGCTTATGGCTTGACTGTGGGTCAATCTGGAACATCTATGTGTCTTTAGATCCTGCAGTGGTGTTTACCAAGTTTGTTCGGTGTTTTAATGATAGGACATTGTCAAACGCAAATTGATGTATCCAAACTATCAAACACGCACACACATCTGCCAGAGCGCGCTTGACTCTAGTTTACGATCCCACCCGCTGGACGACACTGGAACAAATTGTACGCATATTCGGACTGCAGTACATAAATATGGTACTGCCTCATGTGGCACTACTGTTCGGTCAGATGTTCGACGCTAGGTTTCTATGCAATCACTACAATCGCTTGACACTCACTGAAATATTTCATCCAGCAATAAGTATAATTCCACTCACTTAAAACTCCGAAAGCAACTACGAGATGATGGTAAGTTCTATTGAACATAGCGTGCCGTTCAAATGAAACAAACTGTTTCTGTCGGGAACTCTCTAAAGCTTTTCCATCTCATCGAAGCAACCGATGACAGAAAGCCAGGTTTGAATGAGACAATCTACGATGCCCTTTACGGCCTATTCATGACTTGTGACGCCGATTAGGACACCGGGCTGAACATTTTCAACAGTAGTTCAGTTGATCACCTGCGCCGTTGACTAGGCTTTCGAGCACCCCCCCTATTCTCTTTTGTCTGCTGACGTCTCTCCGGCTTTGAAAACAGGGGTCTCACTTGAAATAAAGTTCCTGAAGTGTTTCAAGGCCCTCTGTGCAGACTAACCCCCTCCTGCATCTTTATAAGTGGGGTCCAGCCTTAGTCAAAGTGGTGTTGGATCTGCTCCAGAAATTCGTTCTAAATGATTGGTTTTGTTAACACCATTCCAATTTTCCCAGATGACTCACGTACTTCATATGCACATCACCGAAGGATTAGTCTGATTCCTATTGAGTCGAAGCGGTTTTCAGCCATTATAGTTCTTTCACTAATCGAAATGCACTTCGGCTGTAGTTGCATTGTTCACATCTTCACACTCCGCCTGATGCTTCAACTCTGTCATTTATGCATGTTGTGACCGCAAAAGACGCTTGGTCTGCGAATTCGTTTATTGCGCAAACTCCCGTACAGGTCATGCTAAAAATGAAACCACAAACGCGCACACTCATTTACACGACGGATGTGCATTCACGTACATTGGGAGACGGTATGTTATCATTTGCCTTGGTGGAAGTTCTCACACAACACGTACACGCTATTCCGATAGTCTCTTCTGGTCCATCACCTTCCTGGCGTTGGGAGCTTGCCCTTTTGTTTCTGAATGTCGTTTGTGAGCAGTATATTTCTTGTGAGTAGTACACTACTCACAACGAAACTGTCTGTCATACAACGTGCAGAAGGTTGATAATTGTTCTTTTTTGATATCAAACAAACTGCCTGTAAAGAAAGGACTTGTCTGGAAAGTACATTGACTTTCTGAAAGCTTTTTGCTCTCAGACCTCGGGTCGGTTTAGTGTCTATGGTGGCCTGTCACCGACTTTCAGTATCTCAAGTAAGGTGCGACAAATCCGTCTAATTTTCTTTTTACTTTTCAACTTTATATTAGAGAAGATCCTAAAGTACGCCCTAATGGAATACGAATATGACGGTTTGGAACTGTTTCCAGGTAGCCGACCTCGAGATATAAAGCATGCAGACGAAATTGGTGTGGTCTGCGATGGTTCATGGGGAACCAAGAGAGATTACACACTTCAGTTCGTTGGTTTGGTACCGTCTCTGCATTTTCTAAGTGCGACGTGCTGCTGCAAGATGAGCAGCACTCTGCGCCTGCTGTCGCCCTTGATGATGAGCTTTTGGAGGTAGTCGAGAGGGTCATGTACCTTGAGAGCTGTGTCAGCGCTGGTGGACTGCCCTTGACCTGTTCTGCTACCTTAGTGTGGTGGTCAGACCTGTGTACTGCATCGATCTAGAGGACTGTGCTGACTAGGACTTCGGTCCTTCCAGGTCCAAACCTGTCAAACAGACCAAAGGGAAGTAGTTGTACGGAAGACAGGTGCACTTGTAGGGTTCTATATCGCAATGCTGACTGCGTATGAGTACTTAGGTAGCGAAGCACGATCCTAGGAGCATATAGCAGAACTATTTTTATAGTTGCGGCACTGCTGTCTTCTGCATCAAGAAGAAGGGGGTTAGAAAAGGTACCCTCGAACGAAGAGCACCCCGATCGCCCAACAGTTGACCGTGACCACCCGCGTATTATTTAATACAGTCGATATAATCAGCCGGTATAATCAAAAAGCCTGGTATAGCTTCGAATACATCCACTGCGTGCAACAGTGCTCAGAATCAGACATTGATGTCTCATTCATTACGCCATCGGGCGAGGATAAGTCCCCCACTGCCAAGTGAGTCAGACTCTTGAATAATTAGCTCCGGATAGGGTTTCCCAAGAAAACCCTGTATCCTGTTATTTCTCAGGTCAGATTTTTTAGTCAGAGACTCGGAGTGAGGTCTCTCAAGCCAATCTTCTTCCGCGTTATAAACGACCGGAAAGTATCCGAAGTTGTTGTTCTCTCGATGATAACATTATTCATCCCCTACGACTTCCTCCTTCTGTTTTACCTTCCACGCTTCCTACCTTCTATGTGCCCTCAGCTGATAATTGTTTTCTAAGGCCAAGACAACTGGTAAACATTGGCATCTTCAGTGTCTGCATTCCCCGACAAGTCGGTCAGCAAGATGCCCTGGCTGGTACTCTCTCAAGTCTGGAGGTTGGTGTGTGCTGTGTATCGGAGACGCGAGTCTACGATTCTAGCGCGGTTATCCATTTGAGCTCACCTCTAGATTACTGTCGATCCAAGCGCCTCTATCTCAGGGTTTCTGGTGACGCCGAGGCTAAATCTCGTGGTCAAACGGCAGTGGGAATCGTACTGAGTTCCAGAGCGGAGCAGTGCTTGCTCGATTGGATCCCAGTGAACAGTCGCTTGCGCGCTATCAGACTTAATACGGCGGTAAAAGTCTGTCGATGGGAATCAAAAAGACGATGTGTATTCATTATATCGGCGTACGCTCCGAGGGACAGCTGTTCGGATGCTACCAAGGATGAATTCTGTGACGCTCTCATTAACCTTCTGAGGCAAACTAAACATTCAGACATCATCATACTACAGTGCTATTTA
>JTDE01021138.1:46741-68408 GCA_014338405.1 Paragonimus skrjabini miyazakii
GGAAAGGCTAGTGAAGCGTGCATGTTCAGCAGCGATTTAGCTTGCACCACTGTGAAAATGTCTGCCTGAATACCGCGAGCAATAGCTAGTAGTTCATCGCTGTGAAGGAAAGCCTCGCAATTTGACTCCAGTTGGGTAATCACTGTTTGGATCAAACAGGTAAACCACTGAGAGTGATCAGCAGCTTGGAACTCAATATCCGATGTCGTGTTAGTCTGTGAGACGGTGGTTGGATCGGCAGCAGGGTCAGTATTCCTCTGCCAATTCAGCGCATACAGACGAGTCCGAATGTTATCCAGAGTACAACCTGGGAAATGCGACAAGAGCCGATGATGAAGTTCGCGTCGAGTAGGACACGACGGAGCCAGCGTATCGGCACATCTGATAAGAGAAGCCGATTCTTGCTGAGACCAATTGGACCTGGCGGTTTTCATGGACATGAGCTTCTCATGATTGCGCTCGACGGGATGCGCATGCCTTCTGTGTTGACTGAGACAAATTGTGGTGGAGAAGCTGCGGTCACAGTTGGCACGGTCAAAGATTGTGGCAGGCTGGGTGTCCACTTCCTGCTCTGGACCCTTTCTGCGTCGATGCATACGAGTATGCACCGACAAGCCAGCATTCGATTTGCAAATCTGGCCACATTCTGAACAGGTATACTCCGCTCGCCTATCCTGTGTACTGGTAGTTGCCTGCACGGAGGTGCTGGCGGTAATTTCATTGTTTTGATCGAATGTAACCAGTACGATTAAAACCAGGTAGAGTGGTTGGCTCTATCTGGAGTTGCTGAACTCTTAGCCAGTCAAGGTTTGCACCGAGACCGCCCAGTCGGCACCACGAGGAGGTGGTCCAGCGCGCCGACCACTGTTACTACTACTACTACTACTTACTAGTAATCCGAACTCCCGATCGTGAGCTGTGTCTCCCTTCAAGGCGGTCGGGCAATCCGTGCATTACTCACAAGTGAATTTGACGGCGCGTATGCATATGGTACTCCGGTCATGCTTATTATAAAGTCAGTAGCGTTCTGGTTAACACGGTTGCCACTTGAAAGCACGGCTGGAGTTTTAATCCCGGTGGTAGAATGAATACGCGCTAATGACGAGCTCATCAGTATTTCACAAATTCTGATTCATTGCAAAGCCTTATTGATCAACCATTGGTGGCTGGCTCTGTGCGGTCATAATCAATCTCTACTGGCCGTGGGGTTAGTTGTGAGTAACACTGGCTGTCTCGATCAATTTGTAGGTTTACCATTTTACTTAAGGACTACTGTTTTTGCCTTTTGCTATTCGCACGTTTACGACTGATGAGAATATCCGAGATGAACTCACACGGTAAACATTCTATTCACATGGCTCAAAGAGGCTCCGTGTTTCAAATTCCTTACTATGTCCGACGATTGCGCGGTGTGGAAATATATTCTTCAAATAGCAGAGAGCCATATTCTGTTACTTTACTATTAAATCTGCGGTTGAAGAAATTGTTTACATTTTCGATTATGAATCTATCAGGTTGTGTTTCATTGTCCGACATTAAACGGGAGTAGGATACGAAGAGTCCTGATCACGGGGTTATTGATCGGATAGAACATTGATTCTGTTCATTCTTCTTTCAAAATGATCGGGCAAACTGAACGCTACTCATGCAATGTTTTAATTGAGCGTTTGGATTTGATTTTCCGATCCAGTCTATTGTGAGGTTGCTGGCGTTGTGGTTAACACGCTAGTCTCACAAGTACGAGGATCAGAGTGTAAACTTTGATCCGGACAGGGATATGCACCACTGGTGGGCTCTCATACGAGCGAAACTCAAGTATAGTGTTTTTTTTCGAAGTGGGTTAGCCGAAGGGCTTGTCTGAATGCGAAGGCTACGATAAAGTGTGGATGGTGTTCAATTTTGATAGAATCAGAATTGCACAAAGTTTTATTTCTCTGAACACTAGAGAGATAGAACGTTTTTAAAACAGGTACACGAAAGCAATGTATCATGGGCACACTATAGGAATTAGTTTATTGTTCCGTCTTTCTTTTGACCTGCTAAACCAACCTGAACATTTACTAGTGGCATACTACTGTTGTAATATTGGAATACGGTATTAACTCTGGAAAACTTTATCAACCGGTAAAACATAACATTAAAACTTGTCAGTTTCATTCGTGCAGTTATTTTGTGCAGGTACTTTCAAATTCGTTATAAAAAGTTATGTTTCTTATAGTGGTGGTTCATGGTTTGAACGTGATTCACTGATTTCTACTCATCTGACATAATCGCCTAGCTTGATATTCAACAAATGCACCCTAATTATCGTTGCAATATTGCAATGAAACACTGATGAACAATACAAACACATATAACACCCATACTATAGTAGAGCTGACATACGAAAACAGGTACTGTGTCCGTCAGTTGGGAAGAACAAGGACCACAGCGATTGCCTTCACTTTAACGACAAAGCACACTGGTGTTGTTGCTATTCACAGTAGCTAAAGCCTGTCAAGATTGATGTTGGCCAACCGTTCGTGAATGCTACTGACATTATTCCGTTATCAATATGAATATGAACTTCCTTTCTTTTAACTTCACACCGAACGTCTCTTAACTGTTCACCTCCAGATGTTCATTACAGCCACGTCATGTGTGTTGAACGGAATGACCTCAAGTGGCACAAAAGCGTGAATCGATACTACGCTATGACCGTTGCAACGGCCCCATTGTAGGTATGACATTATCACCGAAATGGTTGACCTTAACGAAACAGAGATGTTGGTAACGCCGGTAGCGGTCGTCTCTCTGGTATGTTCTCACTCAGATTGTGTTTCACTCGTATCTCATGGAGAATAGCGATTCGCTTCATTTGGATCACTGTTATACAGAAACAACTTGTTTGAACTGGTGCAATTCTCCTGGTGTCTTGGATCGTCCCTCAACTACACCATCTGTCCGTGTCACCTTTTTTTACCTAGTCCTACTCATCATCCCAGAGATAACACACAAACATCATTTGTACCGCTTCGCTTCCAGACAGTACTAATTCGATGTCTTTCTACGCGTAATCCAAGGTGAGGCAAAGGTAGCTTCATGGAAGTCAACTATTTTGCTACTGCCGGTTCATTTAATTTTCATCTCGGTTGCTCGTTTCTTTGATTGCCTGAGTCTAGAAATTGGAAGTTTTTATCGTCGACACCTCATGTCTTCAACCAAATATCACTATCAACTAATAATATATCTTTTTATGTGATACTGAATGCAAGACACCATCAAAGTCTAATGTAACAACTTCATCCGTATATCGATTCAAACACAGATTCGGTAAACAATTTCGGGATATTGCCGTAAGTTTTCAGATCGTTTAGTCATCAAAATCGTTTTGATAGAGGAAATTCCCCCCCAAACCACTTCATTATTTTGCAGTCAGCTTCTCCCTATTGCCTGCTAAGCTGCGCCTTTGAGTTGATAGATTTGCGTTTCTATCCTGCTTCATTCAGTCGTCTTGTCGTGCTCGTCTGTTCTTTTCTCATTCCACAGCTGTTGAGTTTTCTCTCCCGTTTCATCGGAACCGTTTTTTCTGTTCACCGATTTTTCTTTCAGAATAGCTCACCACAGAACCATTTGTTTGTGTCCTTCTTAAGCTTCTTTCAGCGTGCAATTCGCATATGAATCCTATAAACTGCTGCCACTCAACAGGCACGCATACCCCTGGAACGACAGATGGTGAACTTGGAACACAATAAATCAGTCATATCAGTCATACTTATCAGCTTCATGGGGGAAGCTATGCGTATCATCAATACCACTGGAATTAACTGGTACAAAAACTTAAGCTGCCTCAAGATGTTTTTAGTATAAAGTGTGGTAGCGTATATAGTATGTGCTTGTTGGTTAACCTCGCCGGGAACACAAGACCGGTCTTATGGTTATTACTAATCATCAGGTATGTGTAGTCGCCGGACATTGACCACACGTCTTACCAGAAATGCTGTTGATCATCTATACGAATCTACAGACTCCGCTAGCCCCGAAATATACAGCGAAACTGACTCGCAAATAAAGTATCACTTACATACTTTTGACTCTTTTTTCCGAATACATCTGGAACAAAACCCTCAAACAATTTATCACGAAATGTCTAAGTCGTGCGTCCTCCTATTCTACCGTTCTATTGTTGAGGAGCTAATCAAAGTGTGGAGCTATCGTCTACATTTTAGTGCTCATTTTGCAGATGTTTTCCTTGAGTTAATAAGTAGTGTAACTCTGCGATACAACCAGTGGATACATAATTCAACCGTTGTAAAAGCGTTAAGAGTTCAAGTGGCATTTTGCAAACCAACAGAACGAAAGGCTCGTTATAGTTTTGCTTTGCACTAGACTGCTTTTAGTCTAATGTTCGATTGGTCACTCACGCTTTTAGTGACTGGTTAGTGCATGGTGTGTATTTCTAATAGGTACCGAACCTTCTGTTATTAGTTCCTAGAATTAAATGTAAACGGTAGCCAAAACATACTCACCCCTCCCATGGGAACGTGACAGTACCAAACGCGATTGACGTTGTTTAGTCTTTTCTTCGCAAACAATCATTTCCATCACACACACTGTTTTTTGCCGAAGAAATTCGAGTTTTTCTGATCACGAGAGTTCAATGTTCACCTGAAAAACAGTTCAGCACCTTTGACAATCATATACCACACACACAACCACATTCTGCACATTAACTCGTGTCTTCAGACAGCTTGTTTGTCCGAATCATTGCGATGGAGTGAAGATACGCCTGTTCTCTCATTGTTGCTGTCTTATATACGCCACTAGTATGTTTGATAGGTTATAGTTAACTTTCTCTTCCAGCCTTTTCCTCAAACTTTCATCGTATAAGATCATATTATTGCTGACTCTCCGAAACCTAAAATATCCGTCAAATTTTATTATCTTTCTGAACCGTCCACAACATATTCGAATTACTGATGAATAGTAGGGGATTTTACTTTTCATATAGATTGAACATCACCCACAATTGATCGCAGTTGTTGCATTCCCATAGACTTTCCAGTCGACCCCTTTCGAAAAGAACACTAGGCTGGAGTTTCGCTCTCATTAGAGCTCGTCAGTAGTGCATATGCTTGCCACTTTCGGGAGTAGAACCCCGACCATGCTTTCATGAGGCAACCCTGTTGACCACTGCGCCATTGACCTCACATTAGGCACGACCGAATTATCATATGTGAACGCTCAACCACTTTCGCCTTTGGGTGATGTTCAATCTATATGAAAACCAAAATCCTCTACTACTCATCAGTAAAATATTAGACCTTTAAATGGAACGTACACAGTAAAGGTTTGAGGAGGAGACACATTTTGTTATTTACTATTATTTCATATGGATTGAACAATTGATCGCCGTTGTCACATTCCCATTGACCATCCAGTCGGCCCCGTACATATTCAGATGTACGTAAGCATTCTCAATCTCCTGTCTGTGAAATTCCTATCAATCTGAATGAATCAGCATGTCAGGGGTCGGTCACGTGCATACTTGTCTAGTAGAAACCTGAGGCGGGAAGTTATAGTTATCGAACGTGGTGGCCACATACGAAGATTGTGAACATCAACCTACCGTAAAATGTGATTCATTGACATTTTTCAGATTTGAGGAAGTTTGCAAAACGTATTTACACGTACAGTACGATATTAACAAATCATATGATAAACAGAATGACCTTTCGGTTCGGAAATAACATGGATCTTGAAAAAGTGAACTGTAAAAAAGCTATATGAAATGAAAACATGCGAAGACAATCATAACTCGGTTACGGACTAGCGCAATTCAACAGGCAATCGCATATAGATTCCTATGTCTATAGGTTGTTACAGCAAAGAGGAAGATCTTTGCTGTATCTGTGTTGTTAAGGTGTAAAATGTGCTGAGGTATGTATAGATGGTGAAACGAATTTTAGAAAAAAAGCTATATGCAACTGCTAGCGTTCTATCTTGTTAGTAAAGAGCATGGAACTACACTGAAACAACGTCCCGTCAGGTATGCACATTTAGTAATCGCTGAGAGTAAGCTGAAAGGGTGACTGGGAAATTTTAGTGGAAGTTACTTCTCATATTTTTAAGAGAATTTTCAAACCCTCAGCCAAATCGGTCGTGACCTCAGAGTTGGGTAGTATGCCTCACTGTGAACAGATATTAACCGTGCAGTAGTTCTGGCCACATAGTAACTTGACTGTTTCATAATCTAGTTTCAGCTAATGGTCCGTAGGCTTTCATACTTGTTTACTGGTAGAAGATCTACCTTGAATGTGAAGTATTTTGTTGGTGAAAAATAAGTCGGTAGTGCGGTTGTCAGAAGTGATGGTAGATTTGGTAACTCGGCTTGATGATTTGGGTATTTGGTTGTTCGCAGAACTTGATTGCAGACGTTTCCCCATCAACTGAGGTGATATCACCAGTGCGTCAAAGTTTAATCCTATAGCTTTTTACGTTGCAGTCGATAAAGGTTGATGAATATCTGTCTTAGTATACAACTATATTACCTTTCGACCTGGGATCTGATTGGCTATTTCTTGGTGCTGCTGGTGGGTTGATCCGAGGTATTATTGGTTACATCTCGTTGCAATGACCGCCTGACCTGAAATCTGATTGGTTAACTATTGTCATTTTTTGAATTTCGACGGGTCCGACATTCTTGCAGTGTTCCTGTCTGTGAACACTTTCGCCAAGTGCCAAATTCTTATGAAGAAAAAGATGGCAGGTCTGGTTGTTCACTTCCCGGTGTGGGCGGATAATGGGGACGAGCATGGTGACTTTCGAGTGGAAGGCTCCACAACTTCTTCCTGATAGGTTGACAGTCACTTGTGTCTTTTTGGCCATGGCTGTACATTTTACAGACAAACTCAAACCATCTGTCACTAGGGTCCCTAAGTAAAGATATTAGTATTTTAATGTCGCCAAAGTGATAGTGAGCACAATTTTCACGGCGAATATGCATGACTGCATTTGTTGACATTGAACGGCGAGTTGTTCCCTATCAATTTTTTACGACGCCACCTGATAGAGAAAGGCAAGACCAAACACAAGACCACGAGTAGTATCTCTATCACGAACGAACGCAACGATATCGTAAAGCGGTACGAAAATCAGAGCTCAAATATCGGAACGCAACTCTCGCAACTTAGAACCCCCCAACAAGTAAGGAAAAAAGACGGCCTTCAAACGAGCCTTATTTGCTGCTCAGCCCGAGGGAAAAATTGTGATTTATAGCAACTGTATTTATAGGTTTGCGGTGGCCTTGGCCTAGGTCGCCGAATGGACCAATCAGAAGCGAGCGCAAGTTCTCCGATGTTCCAGAATTCTGGCGGGCTTTCTAGTTTACTGATGAGTAGTCGGGGATTTGTTTTATTTCAATTTGAACATCACCCACAATTGATCGCAGCTGTCGCATTCCCATAGACTTTCCAGTCGGCCCCTTTCGAAAAGAAGCACTAGACTCGAGTGTCGCTCTCATTAGAGCTCGTCAGTAGTGCATATCATCGCCACTGCCGGGACTTGAACCACGGACATGCTGTTCATGAGGCAACCGTGTTTACCACTGCGCCATTGACCCCACGTTAGGCACGACCGAATTATCATATGTGAACGCTGAACCACTTTCGCTTGTGAGTAATGATCAGGTTGCCCGATCGTTTCGAAATGGAGACACAGTAACTGTCCTGTTAACTCCAATCGATAACCCCGCGATTAGGACTTCCTAGACAGGTCGAAATCTCCGATCTCATTAGACCTGCTAGGCGATATTTTAGTTCCCAAAAAATGAAGAAATCCATTTTCCTAGCACATAATGCGAATTTGTGGGAAAATGTACTTTTTCCCAACACAGTCACTGTTTTATACAGTTCAACTAGCTCTGTGAGGTGATCACATCTTCCGAGGACTCCAACACTTTCCGGAGTTTTGTGTCACAAGCGTGAAACAACGATGGTGAATAGTTCGTTACCGAAAAGATTGAACAACCGCGGTCCTAACATAGTTCCCTCCGAGGCGCCGCGGTCGACAGGAAGACAGTCTGATCGCTGTCCGTTCACCTTGATCTTGAACCTACGTTTAGTCGCATAATCCCCTGGCCGCCTGAGTAAGCACTCATCAAGTTCGTAATTCTGCAGCTTCCTTAGTGGGATAGAATGATAAATCCTTTCAAATACTGCAAAAATCAAGACATCACATTAACCATCAATTCTGCATCGGCAGTCCTCGTCCAAAGGTCATGAGCAATCACCAAAATTATGGTTCGCTGCTTGCTAACATTGACATCAGAGGTCATTTGCTTTTTCAATGTTGACCATGCCGCTGCGCTACTCGAAGTGGTTTATCAAATGCATCCTTCAAATTTTCGTTTAAAGGCATCACTTCTAAATTTACATATCTATCAGACTACTTATTATTAACGCAATTTCAGTGCTTAACAGTGGTGTCAGAGGATTCCGACCTGTACTGTTTGAGAAATCCTGCCCAGGCAGTCGATCTCCCAAATAATTTGGTGAATTTCATATGAGACAACGAAACGAGTAGGTAACTGAGCCCAGGCGTAACATTTCTGAACTCCCGGCGTGGTCTTCTAGCCCAGCTGGTTGAGTGTTTGTCACTTTTGGGTATGTTGTATCTCTCTTTGATTAAAATCTGGCCAGAGCCCAAATTTTTTCAACCCCTTTTAAATCTACAAATCCGCCAAACTACTTAACACCATCTTCTGTTTTGGCTGATACGGCATAGTTAGACGAGATTTCCCCATCAGACGTACCCTAGTCATAAACTATGCTTGTATTTCAGATGGCTCAGCTGGTGTTGCAGCCTCAGCGAGTAATCTCAGAAGCAACAATATGTTTGGGAGACTGCAACGATTGGTGTAATATTATTTAAGTCAAAATAAGTTCCCGTCTGAAATGTTGTTTGCAAACACACACACACCGAATCGATCCGGTTTAATCGATAGTTCCGAATAAGAAAGTAAACGAAGCGTTCATATATAATCTGTAGCCGTACGCTGTTGCATCTCATTGGGAATGTTCACCAAGCTTGACTTTTCAATTCAAGGTATGAGCCAACCAGTGACGATCCAAAAGACTAGACTTGACATCAAACCAAAAAGAGAGTATTTCGACAGAAATGACTGCTTGCAAGGCAGTGTCAATGCCGGCTATTGATCAAGTTCTGATGTGAGTGAGCATTTTTGGTCAGCAGTATATACCGATCATTTAGCGACCCCTAACAGCAACATCCTAGTCGTTCAAACCAACTGCTAACCGTGCTTATTCTAATGGTAGGACCTTTGCGGGTTTGACGGTTATTTCATTTGCTTATTAAATGATTGATTAATTAATTGTTCCGTTTGGCCGATTGATTGTGTGTGTGTATTGCCGAGTTAGTTCATCAAGTCCCTTACAATCAAACAGTTTTCATAGGTTACCTTCACTATTTACGTTTCATCGGAATGAAGTTTACGCCGGTGTACATCAGTAAACCAACCTAATCGATCACAACTTCATATAGTCCATGTGTTACGCTCTATTGAACCGATTATCATATCGGCAACCATGGTAACTGGTGAACTGTGTGAAAACACTTGGTTAAACTTGGGCGAGGCCATGATAGACCGTGTTTGAGTCAGAGACTGGTTCACACACATCGTTCCGCTCTGTGGACGTGACTTAAATTTTGCCCCCAAAAAGATACTTTTGAGGTAAGTTGTGTTTTATCTTAGAGATGAGCCTATTTTTCACCCCCTCCCACATTGTAGATCTAACTGTATCGGTCGCCTACTTCCCATCGTCGCTTATTGTAGTCAATTTTGTGCGCTAGGCTTGCCAAACAGTGGAATATGACTTTTGTGGCGCTACGACAGTCAAATTTCACAGACCACGGTCATATCTTCCATGTTCTGTGTGAGATAATCAGAACCCGACCTAATTAAGAACACAGTTTTTGGTCATTCTTTTTATGCGATCTAAAAACTGACGAAATCAATATTTTGACGTGTTTACGAGAGACTTGTGTGAAAATAATCAAAATCCCCAAACCTTCACTACTGAAAATAATCAACAGTCTGGAGGAACCTGATAGGAAATAGAACATTGATTTCTAGTTTTGCGGGGCCAGAGCTGTGGGACGAGCAGCGTAACAATGGGCCATGTCCATTTTAAGGCCCTGACAATTTTTTGTTCACGTAATTTTCTCTGGGGTACTATTTGTTGCACTCTTCTTTAAGTCAGTTCACTATTTTATTAACCCAGGGATTAAAATTTAACAATATCATGTGGACGATTTTACGATACTAATTAACAGATTACATACAAACTGGGCTACGTCAGCAATTCAGTGGGGTTGACATTTGAGTCTCAACACGCAAGTTGTCGATGACTCAGAAAGTATTCATACAGCTCAATGTGACACGTTGTGTTTATATTATAAAATTTAAGACAAGATGGCAAACAGTTATCATCGCATTAGATTGTAACGAATGCCTACTTTTAGTATACTGATCCACTAGGTGGGACTTGACCAAGTTTGGAGATAAGGGTCTCGGATACAAGATTTCGTTCTGTTTTCATGAAATGTTACCTCGGAGAACACCATGAGATCTACATTTACAACTTATTCAGAAAATCAACCATCGCGAACGTTTGCGTGTGCCCGTTAGCCTGAGTGTTGCCTGATCCGTTGACCGATTCTTTCATTTGATGTATAGTAGTCAGTATACCAACTGAAATGTATTATGTTTATTCACGTTTATATGTCGTGAGACGAGCCATTGTGACATCGTCTACTCCATCACATGCACACGATAACTAGCACGTGTGGTGATATAATAGCATACAGTATGGAAGGAACAGACAGTCAGGCAAGTAAATTCTCATTCATTATCTACATAAGCCACAAACGCATCATATGAATAGAAAGCATTGTACAAGCATTTTTGTGGGAGTATTCCCTTCGCTGGTTTTGAGAATTTTGTCAGCCATTTAATTAAACTGGGGTATTATGAGTTATTTCTATCGACGATCGAGTGCAATGATAGTCCATCTTCGTAGGTCTCAGACAAACTGTAAAATCTGGAGGTGATGATACCGTCAGTCTTATACTCTTAAGTTTGATAGATCAATCTGTCTCAGTGATCCTAGTTCAATTTTTGATCTTCAATCTCATCTCGAAACTTAGTCCACGTTATCTAAGGACATTCCAATAATAATACGCTGGTATTTCCCTAATGTTTATGGTAATTAACCATCATGTATGTCAACAATTTCTACTTGTGTTGACTCTTTTTCGTCATCTCTTTGGTGTATACCACTTTTCGTGGTAATTGTTTTTCTCAGCTAGGACTTGGTCCTTTCTTCTTGGTTTCCTACAACCGAACAGTTACCGAACGGACAATCTGGTGCACTCATAGCGTACCTGCTGCAAACTACAGCAGTTTTGTTGAACAGTTCTGGTTTGTATGGCGTTGCTGCTATGTGATCCGTTTTCACTGCATGTTTCGTTCATTCATCGTTCTGCCGTGACCTCTCGGAAGCACTGTTGATACATCCGAAGTTAACGCTCTAACTGGCCAGTTTTTTCTTCTTCTCTAGCTGCTTAGGTGAATGATTGTGACATGCGTCCACGTTGCAAACCGCCATCTTACAACGTTACCATATTGTTTGCTTACAATTCTGAGTGACGTACTCACATTTGCCAAGGAGTGTTTAGTCACTGGAACTCGGTATTGCTAAGTTGTTCGGGTAAGCATTGGGTTACACATTTGTCCTTTACTGTCGTTCACTCGATACGGCTATTTTGTGCTGGTTAACTGCATATTGGATTAGATATATTTGCATTTTTAATGCCAGTTGGAACGGTTCTCTTTGGGCAGTTGACATGAGATTGACAGCGAGAGAAGGAAGACCCTATTTATGTGCAGCTTTATTGATAAATAATGAAATATAGAATTAAATGCGTGATGCTTTGATTCACGATATGTTAATCGAAAACCATAACTTTGTCAACTGTGAGACGATTGATCGTGAAATTCGAGCAGGCATTAGCCGTTCTCCAATGTCAATGTAGCGAGTGACCACAAGTAGCTACAGCTTAGAAAACTACATTTGAAATGCTTGAAGACATCCTAGAGGGGGTCAGGTGAGTTCTTTCTCAGCCACTCGCATCAGTCACTTGTGCTGCGCACCTTGACGTTTGCAGCCGAAATAAAGATAAAAACTTCTTACTTAGTTTTACGGTCAATTATGATGTAGTAGATTTGAGATTATTAAGAGATTGCTAGGCAAAATATAACAGAAGAACCATGAAAACGATTAGCAAACTGTGTCACCTTTACAATGGTCGCACATTATATTCTGTTGTACGGTTCCGAGGCCTGGTCCACTCGAGCGGAGGATATTCATAGAGTATTTGTTTTCCACTATCGATGTCTCCGAAGCATTAGCGGCGTGTGGTGGGAGCGCCGTATCAGCAAAGACCAAGTTTGCTGACGTGTCTTCGGAACGGATAAACTCTGTCGATTTTCAAACATAGTAATCCCGTCTCATAGGCTTCGTTGGCTTAGCCACATCTTACGAACGCCAACTTACCGCCTGTCACACCATGCCCTATTTGCGAGCGGTGGGTTAGGCTAGAAGCGTTAGCTTGGTGGCCAGCATATGACTTGGGTTCCGGATATGAAAGCAGTTGCTTTGAAGTGTGCTTCAGTAGGGCGCTCTCGGCTGTCTAACTAGGGTCCGAGGGACACTGAACACATTTGATTGTGGGCACTGTCAGATGTGGTGACGAACGGAAGTTAATGACGCTCGTGTTGCGGGTCTCTATGCATATCGTTGTTATTTTTTATTTCTCCGTCCACATTTGTTTACTCCTTCACCTTACACATTACTTTTTTTATTATGTTGTGGCAGGTTTGCCACTCCTTATGGTTTTTACGTGCTATATATATATATATATATACCCGATATGAAAATCAGCTGACACTGTGTAGTTGTGGTTCGAACAAAAAGGTACTGAATTACAGAGGCCTCCTCTTATTCACGATCTCAGCGAACGATGGATATACTGTCATGATGTACACTATGTAGAATGCGTTGGCAAATGCTTTTATCTCTTGGGCTAGCCGCTTTTCAATATCATTACCAGTGATTTTGCGGTGACGAGAATCCGATCAATGGTTAAGTAAAATTGCCTTAAATGAACATTGACACAGTCACCTCTTTTCTCTACCATATTGTCAGAGCTCTTTCAAGACTGTTAGCTTTTATTTATCACTACTACTCTCCATGTTCTCAGAATTCCACACTCCATGCTCATCACCTAGCGGATCTGACGAATGAGCCGGTTACAGTACCCGTTCGAAAGTGTTCAAAATCTCCACCAGCTCGTCCAACTTGGGAACCATGTGATTGTATGTCATCTGCGCGGCAAACACCGGCTCACGTGTCAACCGGTGTTGATGAGACCCAAAATCAACGGGTTGCAAGTCAAACCAATTCGGGAAATGCACTCACTGCAGTAGAGTTGAGACCAAGAGTGAGCAGTTTTCATCGTTCTGTTCTGATTCATGTAATGTGCTGTTTCGAGTAATAGGAGGTGATCATCGTCCCAGCATGCAACAATGTGAGACCTGGTTGAGGGACTGAAGTCCACAGTTGAAAACTTCTAACTGCTTCCTGCCCTGCTGAATTCGACTCATTTTCTCAGTCGAGGGTCAGACGAGAAATGGTTATCGCCATTCAGTATGTGAATAGCCGATCCATCTTCTGTGCCAGCGGTCTTCTTTGCTTGTGCGTCTCACAGCTGCCGCGCAAAATGACTGGACCGCATGTGAATGACTGACTGCTATTTATGTTGCTCAAACCTATACAGCAGAAGTACTCAAGTATTCGTTTATTCCATAAACTGCCATAAGTAGTTCCTAAGGTGAGACAGACGGTGAATCAGAATATGTTGGCCGCATTCGGGGATGAGTGGACGTATGAGTTTGTGAGGAACTGATTAGACAAGAAAGTACGTTCTATTGGTTTAGTGAAATTAACTTGTATAAATGAGTTGTTTGATGTGGATGTTGTGTAGCCTCTGTGATTTGTCCCAGTCCATTCTGTTCATGATTGGATGCGTGACTACCATCGTAGTGATTATTGTGCCAGATAGTAAGTTAATTGGGTTTTCAGGTCTTACACTGTAAGGGAATTTCTTCTATCCTATATGTTGTGTCACTGTGTACAAATCTAGACAGAATCGACTGAAGTGAATGGGACTCGAAAAAGCAACTGGACAGTTGATAATCAACTCCGTTATCACCAAACTTTGGACGACATATTTTCCGTTGATACATATGAGGGTGTTTGACGTCAGTCGTGCGCATGGGTGTCATTCCATTTGTACAAACTAAGGAGTAACTGATTTACACTATCTATCCGGTTTTTATTACCGCTTTCTGTGTTACCGCATTGTAACGCGCTCTTGGTACGACTTGAGTGTCCCTAGCTGTCCACCCTGTTCCTTAACCTTTCTATGTCATAGAGTAAAACGCACTCCATGCTGCCCAAAAAACGAACAGATGGATTGATTGATTGATTACAGCCCGTAATCTTACTTTTTACAAAATCATTTCAGCTTCCACCAAAGTTACCCACATAACAACTTGTTTACTCATTCTCTCTTCGCTTCAGCCATTGAATTGTGATGTAGCTAACGACGATCGACGTGTTGCTGTCGCTTGTCAAACGGTGATATTGCCATCACCATCAGCAACATCGACATCAACGCAGCCAATCATCGTTAAACATATGCCTTCCCACCAACGTTTGAGATCGGTACCAGTTTCGAAGTCACGTCGCCAAATACGGTCACTCATGTCGATGAGCACAATTACTAAACGGTCCCAAAAACGGGACTCCAGGGCTGTTGGTGTTCAATCGATCCCCGACTCCTCAACAGACTCCAGCGCGCAGCGACCGACAGTGACGGGGATTGGCGTCCAGGTGAAACTGGACAATCTTCCACAGGATACCACGAGCAAATCAGTTCAAAGTATGATCTGCTATCCTTTTGCAGGAGTCACGTTTAGCTGTTTGTATTGGTTGGTGCTAGCTCCCGCACTCACACATCATCTAGTTGCGACTGGTACACATGATGTACTCCAAAATTCTTTCAAGCGGCTTGATCACCATCCGCAGTTTCCCTGATTTCTTGAACTTCGTAAATCCAGCCTTTCGTTTTGATTTCAGACAACTTATCTTAATCAGGTCAAACTTGAGAGCTGATCGTAGCGACATGTTCTAGCGCAGTGTTTTCTGTAGTATGCAATGCGGATGATAGTGGAAGATTAAACGGAAGAGCGCAACAAGGTTGATCGTAAACGAATAACGCAGAATAAACATACATATGATGGTTTGATTAATCGGTACCCGGAGGCAAACAACAGTGAATTTCTCAATTCATATCCAGTGAGTGAATGCTCAACGTGTTGGGTTGGCTACTATTAGCTTAAGTTCATAATTTGATGCAGGAGAAAGATTAAAAAATTATGCGCCCTCGGGGCGGAGTTTACGTTCAGTTACATATCGAACGCGCAACATGGTTTATGAAAACTTTCATAGAATAGAGCAGTAGGGGTAACAGTTAGGGATGGACTGAAACTAGTTGCAACTTCTTAAGCGATACTTCCATAAAACTGTTAGCGAAACAAAGCAGATAGACAGCTTCACTCTGTAGTTGGCTTCGGTTGCTGTCTCTTTGACTGGTTCGTTATAAGCTACCGGGTGATACATGTTCATGCTTAGTCAACCACTTCCAGTATCCGACATTGCCTCGATCAACCATATTATTGGAATGAGGTTGATTGCGACCGATTTGTCGTCAATCCTATAGTGGCTAGCAATTCTCTACACCACCCATGAGGTGGTTGGCCTCGGCTGACTACCTAAGCCAGAGTGGACTTGCAATTGTTTGCCGACCCCCTTGGACACTTGTCATCGCCTGAAAACCATGGTCGGTCGATTGCTGTTGGCGTTTCAGTCCTGTGTACAGTCGTCATGACAGCCATCAGGTTGCTATTCGGATAGCTGGTGTCTGAACATTGGCGGCAGGGTTAGCCTAAATTAACCGGTATTTCGAAAGACGACGACAGAAGTCTATGCTACAAGAAGTTGATCGTCTGTGTACCCACAGGCAGATGACCTGTTTGTCAAAGCTGTTGCCACGTCGTGCAGACACTTACGCACTGAGTGCTCATCGTATACGCCCGAAGAACCACATGTACAAAGAGGGTGGTGTTAGCTTGCACCCACTTCAGCCTGACAGCTGGGTTCTGGCGAGTTAGCTTCGTCCACTTCCCGCATCCGTCGGACCCGTGTCTTCTCACTCCGTATTAACTGACCAATGCCTGTGTCTGTCGTCATACATTGCGGCTCTGTTCGCCGCTGAAACCCAGAGAAGCCCCTTCGGACATCTCAAATTGATACCGGGACGCATGACAGTGACATCGAAACATTTGGAAAAGGTGCAGATTTGATCAAGAACCCAGTTCAGTGTCCGTATTTGATCCAACTACATCGAATGGACAAACTTTTATTAAAGCCCGACTCTCTCCGCTTGTATACTCGTGACTCATTGCATCTATGGTCTGTCAGATGGGTCAATCTACAGGCGACTGTTTGCGTGTACGTAGATTTTCTATAGATGCCGTGAACATTATGTCCAGCTCAGGCCGATACATCAATGTATGATCATCGAAGGTACAGGTGCCGGCTGATGGTGTACGCGTTAACGTGTCCCAACAGCACTATAGCTTATAGAATTCCGTTATCTCCCTAGCTATTGTAACTGCTGGATAGACTCCTGCAATTGGCTTGTCTGCATTGACATGAATGGACTAAGTAACTAGACGCCTACAGAATCGAAACGTTGGTAGTCGAACTGACAGATCCACTCACTGCCTGAAGTGTGTATTCAATATTTTATCTTGTTCGGACGCACACATTAACTGAAATGTCTTGACAGTTGATAGCGTCCATCTCAACCGACCTTGACTTCTAAAAACATGCACATCTGTTACAACCAGGGGTAAGCGAGATGTTCAGTGCTTCACAGGCATGATCAACCAACGGCGAATGGTTGCTGGTCTCACCATCAACCTCTCATCGTGAATCTGAACAATGCATAACGGTGACAACCAGGCGACGAGAGTCGACTCAAACAAGCATTACCACAACGGTAACAAACTGCACAACTAACCAATGCTATCACTGTCAGGACACTTATACTTGAATGTTTCAACCTGTCATCTTATTCACTCGCCGGGCCCAGATGTATCTCAATGTATGTGTGTCTTCGCCTGCGCATCTCCACATGTTGCATCCATTTCTCTCAGTGTGCCTTCACTACAATTGTCATTTTTATTATCCATCATAGCTAGAAAAATAGACATAACTACACAATTCCCCCCCCCTCTCGTTTTAGCCCAGGGATACGAACAACTCCAATTTCTTGTGGATGGCGCTGAGTTTATTGCTTACAGTTGTTGACACTCGACTGTACATAAAACAGACAAAATGTGTGGCTGACCAATTCGTGGTTGTCGATGTGCGCTGTTCTCCAAAACAAGGCCTCCCTTCCCATCATGAAATATATTAGTCAGCTAGGTTGCCACCTTAAGGAATGCAGATTCACCCACTATTAATACGATTGGACTGTCAGATGTCATCGATATCGTGCACGGAACCAATTTGTAAGGCAAAAATCCATACGTTCCCATTTTAGTAACGCTTAAACGGATAGCTCATGCGGTAAGTCCTTGGATCATCCACTAAAAATGGAGTCTTAGTAGTCTGTTCTTATCTAATTTCGGGTCTGGCATAGATGTCACCGGTTTGATCGTCAATGCCTCTGATCCAACCTCCATACAGGTAATGGATGTTTAACAGTAGTGAGCAAGCGCTAGAGGAAAAGTCATCAGAGAATACAACAACTGACAAGTTATAATATTAAACCTACTGCGTTATAAATAGCCCTTCTGAAAACGACACTTTGTGGTTATGGTGAGATGATCCTTTCTGTACCACAAATGATGTGGACTGTGTGTTTTCTTGATATTTTATTTCGTGTCATCCAGATTGACTGCCATCTTAGTTTCCCAACCGTTATTGTGTACGCGTACAACCGATTTGTGAAAATATAATTTGTCCAGCCCATCGCAACCACGGTTGCGTACGGTTGCTCTTGGGGAACTTGTATGTATCTTGCATAATGAATTGTTTCTCAGCCCACACCGGGCTGTCCAGCCGGGAAGCACAGCGATATCATACGATGACTGTGGAACAGTACATCGGCGTGGACACAAAGCGGTTATTGCAATTACTGTCTGATATCGGGTAAATGGACGACACACCAACTGTGGCTACCTCTCATATTCTACCGTGGATAATGTTATATTCAGCAGATAGCATATCACGACTCACTAGTTGAATCATTAGTTTTATGAGGGGGGCATTTTGTAAAGTGACTAGATATTACTCAATTTTATCTGCAACACTTGATTCGAAACACTTCATGTTATCCACCCCAAAGGATACAGGCTTAGATGTGTCCACAAAGTACACTTTCATCAGCTCTACCAGACCGATGAGCAACTGAAACTAGACTGCTAAAGCACCATCTGCCAGTTTGTGTGACTCAACTCTTAATACGTGAGTAATACAAAATGTGTTTATCACCCAATGATACTGCGGTTCGGAGTAGACTGGCGAATGTGAATATGGTCATTTAATACTAGAGTCGTCACACCAATCAATCCACACGCAAGACCTATTCAGAATACTTTCCGTTCGCATTCCAGATTTCTTTGTCCAGTTCACTCTCAATGCTTATGGGTCACTCCTTCATTCACCTGACTGTCTCTCATTCCACAATTGAATTGTCTGTTACCATGAGTGTTTTTCAATTCCGGTGAATACATCTTCTTCCTGTAACCACTGTACTTGAATTGAAGATTCGTCTGTTTACATCAGTTGACCTTAACGTTGTATTGTTTGGGCACCTAAATGCATCGTTCACAATCAATATCGTTTCTCGTGTCGTCCAGTTGGTATATACCGAAACCATGTGTGTGATTCTTCGAATACCTCATCACATCAACTTACCTCAGGTGAATCTGTGTTACCATCAGCATAGATGATTGATTGATTGATTTAGTCACCTGTCTTCGAAAGACCATATCTTATGGCTCTTTACGACTACACTTGTGTACATTTTCGTTTTTGGATTGAGATATTTTTGGCACTGCCCGTTTACTGATGAGTACTAGGGAATTTTGGTTTTCATATCGACTGAACATCATACACAATTGATCGCGGCTATCGCATACCCATAGACTTCCCAGTCATTCCCTTTTGAACAGCAGAAGCACTAGACTCGAGTTTCGCTCTCATTAGAGCTCGTCAGTAATGTATGCCCTTGCCACGGTCGGGATTGGAGTTAACAGGACAGTTATTGTGAGAGCGAAGCTCGAATCTAGTACTTCTACTGTTCGACAGGGGCTGACTGGAAAATCTATCAGAATGCGACAGCTACGATCAATTGTGGGTGATGTTTTATCTATGTGACTTCCCGTTTACCTTTGCTCCACAAGACGCGACAACTACCTTCAACTTAAGTGGTGACTAATGTCAGTGCAGACTACCATTCGTGTTCCAACAAATGGTTTTTTGGAGAAATGTGTGTGGGTTCCGTTACCAAGCAATCGCCTTTTTTGACTGCCTAATTTGAATAGACGTTATTTAAACGTTTGTGAGTAGTTCATCGAATTTTGAGCCATGTGACCACAAACTCCAATTCATTCACCTAAGTGTTGCGTCGTCTGTACACGTTCGCGTGCATAAATCAGTCGTGTGGCGCGTTCATTTGTTCGCACACCCCCGCCCACCTCGGTAGTACGCACATCCTCACAGTTGGTGTGTCCACATCATCCCATTTTTTAACCGACTGTTTATCTTTCACATGACGTAGTCTACTGTATGCGCACGTGTCTACCTGCTGACCTCATCACGTAGCATGTGATACACACGCTTCCTCCTGAGTGTCACATGACCGCCGCTACGTGAGCACGTGTCGTACAACCCGAACGACTGTCTGCCTGTATCGCACGTGGGCCAATCTATGCGCCAGCAGTTGTCAGACCAATAGGCAACGGATAGTTTGGTCAACGTGCATATGCCCGCCCGCTGGCTTGCACGTCCGTTCACTCGTTTCGCTTGGTCGTGAAAATATATCGACCACAAAATAGACTAAAGTGGATTGGAGTTGTTCACATTTTGGATATTTTACTGTCTAAACAAAAAGAATGTGATGAACAGAGATAGTGATTGATTATCGGTTGGAGTTAGCACGTCAGTTTATCCCCTGAAATTGTATTGGCTTCATTTTAACGTTTGTAATGACTTTACCAGATTGTTTCTTTCCATATTCTAGTCCCGGGTACATCAAAAACGATACTGGTGGGTGTTGTGCCGCAGCCTATTTCGGCACCCCGCTTGAATACCACAAACACTGCAACACCTTCACCGTTGGCAGACGAAATCGAACACGTACTCTCCATTATCAATACCCTGGACGCCCCTGCATCCCATTGGTCCGGGCACATACCTGTTAATTCTGACTCACGTCGGCTCCACTCATCACAATCAACACACCAAACAGGTCGGATCACAAACTTCATTGATCGACGCTTGCCTCCAGAATCGGATTTGTTTCCAGCCTCTCCATCCTGTTCCCGAGTCTCCGTTGATCAGGCCGAGGAGCAGCTGATGCGCGACTTATCTTTCTTTCAATTTTAATCCAATCACAATATCAGTCCCGGATCATTAGGATCCAATTTTTCCCGGTGCACCGAATGCATAATTGAAAAACGTGTAATTGGGAAATACAAGTCGATCTATCATGATTTCCGTGTTCTTTGACTCCTGTAGTCTAGCATACTTCAAACGGCCCTTCCAGACTCATGCTATTCAAATTGAACGGACTTATAACGAAAAACCCCTTATTTTCAGCTTTCATCCCAGAGTTCCTGTTCAGAATACTAGAATGATAAATGCTAATTCGAACGCTTTTCATGCGAAGAATTGTGCATTCGGTCTACAGTGCCCTTTCTGTGTACGGTGATCACCTATTTGAAATTCGAAACGATAGTCCGAGTATCTGTTTATTATCCATCGGACGCTGCTTATTGATTCAAATTACGGGATGCGCATTTGAAAAGAGTGTATTTATTTGAGGACCGTTCGCGTTTGCCTTCCTCTTTCCGTGTTCTGTTCGCTCGGACTGCAGTCACTTGAATCTGACCGGCTTAAGTTTGTTCCTCCCGAAAGAGTTAGCGTGATCCAATGTTTAGACGAGTCATCAATTTTGTGTCACACCAATTGTTAGTTGGGTTTTGTCAGTCATGACTGTCTCATGAGTCCTTTCTATTGCAAAGATAATGCGTCCAAAAAAGCAAGACCCACTCTGTTTAGCTCGCGTATATTTTCCACTAGCCGTGTACTCGTATTATATACCAGAATTCCAATTCACCATACGGCGACACTTCCATCTGAATTTCATGTCCGCATGTGCCTGTTTGACTGGAGTTGTTTGTGGCGCA